>CAJHNH020002774.1:35618-94799 GCA_905116865.2 Candidula unifasciata
ATAAATTTTTTTCTTCCGAATAAGGAAATGTGATCATTCTATAAGTCGCTGCATATGCTTTGTGCTTACAACTATCATCGTAATCATAATCATCATCATCATCATCCTCATCATCCTCATCATCCTCATCATGGTAGTCGTGCTGCATGAACTACCTACACATGGTTTCTACAACTCTGCCCAGGCATTTTGATCGGGGTAGGTCTGACTTACTGGCTTTCTACCCCACTAGGAAATCACACAAGCGACAAACACACGATGACACAAAGTGCCACCATGCGGATGAGGATCATCGTGGAGAGGTCCCAGAAACCGCGTTCAGACAATTGGCCATATTGATGGCCTGCCTATATTGCGGCCCCTGGCAAAAGCCAGAGTGGGGCTTCAAATAACAAAAAATTACGTCCTAAAAAGGACGTAAGGATTACACACACTCGGGGTAGGTGGACCATCCCTCTCCTTAAGTGAAACTGGTCATAGCCAATGAGTTATATCCCTTTTTTTAGCGACAGAACACTATCGTCTGGAAAGACGGAAAGGTGCCAGTAAACCGTATTAATATTTTTACTACTATCATCATTATTAATATTATCATTATTATTGTTGTTGTTATTATTATTATTATAAATGTGCACCTTCTTTTCATTATGGTGTCACAATACATACGTTATCACCTTACCCAGGTTTTTCGACCAAATCTGGGATTGTCAAGCCAGACTGTACAAGTCGCACTCCGGTAGCTGCCCCAACTGGCAACTGCCCATGTTGTTGTCGCTGGACTCAATGTACGTGCCTGTCCTGTTCCGTGTCAGACTGACCGATCGACAGATCGCCATGCTGGAACTGGACACAGTAAGATTCTCACTTGTTAACTTTCTTGTTTTTCTTATGAATATCACCTTGTTACTTTCTTATATGTTGGCTTTGTCAGCTTTCTTTCTGTACTGAGTTTGCCTCATTTTATATTCATTTACGCTGTCTATATTTGATTGGTAGATTGGTTTGGTCATAACGCCGTTAGCGTTATTTTCCCATGGCGTTTCATAGAAAATTCTGAAGATTACCACATGTACAGTCAAGCTGTCCCAATCAGGTCCATATTATTACAGTAAAGTAGTCCTAGATAGATCCCTATTAGTACAGTCAAGTAGTCAAAGATATATATATATATATATATATATATATATATATATATATATATATATATATATATATCCCTATTAGTACAGTCAAGTAGTCTTACATAGATCCCTATTAGTACAGTCAAGTAGTCTTAGATATATATATAATATATATATATATATATATATATATATATCTATATATATATATATATATATATATATATATATATATATATATATATATATATATATATATATAATATATCTATACATATATACCCTATTAGTACAGTCAAGTAGTCTTAGATAGATCCCTATTAGTACAGTCAAGTAGTCTTACATAGATCCCTATTAGTACATTCAAGTAGTCATATATATATATATTATATATATATATATATATATATATATATATATATATATATATATATATATATTATATATATATATATCCCTATTAGTACAGTCAAGTAGTCTTATATAGATCCCTATTAGTACAGTCAAGTAGTCTTATATAGATCCCTATTAGTACAGTCAAGTAGTCTTATATAGATCCCTATTAGTACAGTCTAGTAGTCTTATATAGATCCCTATTAGTACAGTCTAGTAGTCTTATATAGATCCCTATTAGTACAGTCAAGTAGTCTTATATAGATCCCTATTAGTAGTCTAGTAGTCATATAGATCCCTATTAGTACAGTCTAGTAGTCATATAGATCCCAACCTGTTCAGTAGAGTAGTCTTAGATAGACCCCTTACTAGTGCAGTAAAGTAGTCTTAAATACATCCCTATTAATTACAATGAAGTAGTAATAGATATATCTCTATTAGTACAGTACAGTACCTTAGACAGACTCTGCTTGTACAGTAATTTAGTCTTAGATATATCCCTGAACTGTTTTCAAAATGACCTTGGCTCACAGGTCGACCCAGCCTTAAAAGTGTACCAGGAAAAGTCCTGGCAAGTAAAGGGAGCCGGTGTGCTGTTGACCACATCACCATCCGATTGCCCATTGGTCTATTAGATATAGGTGTAGCACTATATGTCCAATACGTGTGAAGCTCTGGAAAAGGGTCATTTTACATTGATCCCCATTAGAACAGTGACGTATTGTTACATTGATCCCCATTAGAACAGTGACGTATTGTTACATTGATCCCCATTAGAACAGTGACGTATTGTTACATTGATCCCCATTAGAACAGTGACGTATTGTTACATTGATCCCCATTAGAACAGTGACGTATTGTTACATTGATCCCCATTAGAACAGTGACGTATTGTTACACTGATCCCTAATAGAAAAGTTAAGCAGTCTTAGAAACATACTTATACACTACGTCTCTCTTAGATAAATTAATCTCCACAGTTTAGTAGAAAGTAAATGGGGGCCGTTAAGTTCTAGTCCGTGAGATCTCAAATTTCTTCCTGGGTTCATTTTATCCTTCTATTGTTGTCTGAGAATTAATTCTTTCAGAGGTTAAGATTTCGTAGAATCTGTTGTGATAAAAGGTTTAATTTCTTTGTTTACAGCAACTAAGATAGCATAATCTGACAATACAGAATACAAGTTACATAAATGCATTTCCTTAAACGGGCTGTCTGTTACCACAATCAAGATCAGTGCGCGTTGCATAAACACGCAGTCATTTCCCTCACTTCCATATTCTCTCATCTTCATAATTTGTGTGCCAGGACGCTCACGGGTAGGAGGGAATGAATGAGCTGATTGGCTTGCTGGTAGAGCCACTGTATGTACAGAAGAAGCAATAGACCGTGCTGATATTCTCAATGCTCTCAAGGAGGCAGGACGAAAGACAACCTTGACTGACTGACTGACTGACTTTTTACCACACCAAGATATCACACAGAGTAACAAACAACCGATGACACAAGGTGCCACCATGCGGATGAGGATCCCCCGTGGAGAGGTCCAGGAAACCTCGTTCAGCCGTTGGGCCATATTTAAAGCCCGGCTATAAAATAACTCCAAAATAACTACAAATTGCATCCCACGTATGGACGACTTGAATGAATAATGAGACGACGTTGAATCAGCAATGCTCAAACGACTACAAGAACTTCATGTCAAAAAAGGCATCGCCAAACATGATTACGAACGAAAGAACGAATGAACTTTATTTCCGGGTGCTATACAGGTAGCCAAAGAAGAATAGTGAACCAAAATAGAAGTGGTATTACCAGTCGCCACACGCTGAGGTATATACTGAAGATGGGATCCCAGCGCTTATGGACTCGCTTGCTTGTTGTACCCCACCAGGACATCACACAAGTGATAAACACCTGGTGACACAAAGTGCCACCATGCGAATGAGGATCACCCATGGAAAGGTCCAAGAAACACCTTTGAGCCGTTTTGGCCACATTCATGGCACGGCTGTATCCAGGGTCCCCTTGAAAAAGCCATGTGGGGCTTCAAATAATGAAATCTGCATTCCTCGTTTCGTCAGTGTTTAATATCCTGATTACTTCCTTTTTTTTTTTTTTTTTACAATTGTAAAATACTTGACTGACTAGGCTCTTTAAACTCGTCAGATCGACAGATCGATTCCTAATGTATATTCAACTGCATATATTGTATTACGGTCGATTAGTGATTATTCTTGCAACTGCCACACCTAGACTTTCATGAAAGAACATATTTATGTCCCATTGTACTGTTCTAAACAATTTTACTGATTGATTCCCCTACAAATCATTTGTTTGATTACCTCCCCTGTGGCGTTACGAATTACTGAATACGTTACAAAAAAAGGAGTTGGACGAAAATTGCCATGCTATCAATGGCAAACATTACACTTCCTCTTTCTTTTTCTTTTTTTTTTTTTTTTTTTCTCTCTTTTTAGCATCCAACGGCTGAAAACTCAGAGGGCAATTCTGGTTGTTCGTATCTTCTGGACTTTGGTCTTGATTCCAGGATTTGAGTTTAGCGTGCACATCAGTTTTGCATTCTGGCTTATTTGCATTGAGACTGTTTATTGCTCTTCAGGCAGATGTATTCCGAATGTGAAGGAAACACCCCTAGTTAGTCAGCTTTTACGACACGGTTGTAGGATGGCAGCGGGCCTATCCTCCCCCCCCCCCCTCCGCCCCCGCCCCTTTCCACCTTACAATATAATTTTAAAAAATTAGGTCCCAAAACCCACATTGGAAGACTAGAATATGCGAAAGCCAAACGCTTATTGCCCAATGGCAGCATAAATCGAGACTCTTACCAGTTATCTTTCTTCAAAAGGGATTTAAAGGCTGCAGGGCCGACTTCAGGACACCAGGTTTTACCCCCAAATGGCTCGGTCACTTTCCGTACAGAGGATGTTCGTCCCCCTTTGCCAGGAACGTCGCACAAAGTACAAGACAGTTCAGCTCCGTCAGGAGTCTTCCAAGTTTCTTTAGACTTCAAATCAAAGTTCACTGTTCGTTTCCTCGCTTCTCTAGAAAACAATGCCTACTTCTTGTCTGTTCTTTGTGCAATTCGGAGCGGTCCATATAAGTATTACATACAATATACATTTCGGTCTATATTATTTTTTTTCGGTTGATGTGTTAAAATAATATTTGTTTACGGTTATGTAGTCATTTTAGTCTATTGCCTTGTGTGTGTGTGTGTGTGTGTGTGTGTGTGTGTGTGTGTGCGTGCGTGCGTGCGTGCGTGCGTGCGTTTGCGTTTTCTGCGTGCGTGCGTGCGTGCGTGTGTGTGTGTGTGTGTAGTTGTGTGTGTGCGTGCGTGCGTGCGTGCGTGTGTGTGTGTGTGTGTGTGTGTGTGTGTGTGTGTGTGTGTGTGTTTGTGTTTCTTTCTCACAGTTGTGACCACAAATAAGCTGATTTATAAATATGATGGTCTTGCAATTATCTATCTTTTCTTTTTCGTATATTTTGCAATCTTCTGGGGGTAGCCCGGGGGGGGGGGGGTTAAAGACCTTTTAGACCGAAAGGACAAATGTCTGAAATCGAACCCAAAACTTTACTACCCTGTAGCAAACCTTGTAACCACATCGCCAAAGTTCCTTCTAAACTCTGTTCTTTTGTTTGTAATATTCACTTTTGTGGCCACCCACCAACTGACATTTTTCTTGTCCACAGGATGTAACCAGTACCACACCTGCAACTAGTACCACGCGTGCGAGTTTGAAGAAAGGCAAGAAATGGAAGAAGAAGAAGAAGAAAGGTCGAAAAGCAAAGAAAGTGAAATTGCCAAAGATTAAAATAGGCAAAACTAAGAAGACCAAAACAAGCCGCCCCACAACAAGCCGCCCCACAACAAGCTACAAAACAAGCCGCCCCACAACAAAGCGCCCCACAACAAGCTCCAAGACCGGCACAAGCAGTCAGAAAAAAAAATCAGGATGAAGGAAATTGGGTCATTTTTACTTTATTTCTTTTCGTTGTTGAAACTGATCTTTTAAATCTTGACTGGAGACACTTCTTTGTGCTTTAATAGGTTGTCAAATTCACCTGGCTGTTTGATTTTGTTACAGGTAAGACTTGATTTAGAGGCTGTTCGTAGCACACCAGTCACACCAGTAGATTGGTAGAAGAGTGGCTAGCCGAGGATCTAGAACGCTGGGTTCTCAACTGAGAGACCCTAGTTCGAATCCGCACATAGGTGTTGAAGATTTTGTCCATATCTATAATTTAAAAAAAAATAATGGCGTTGATGGTAGTGGTGATGGTGGTGATGGTGGTGGTGGTGGTGGTAATTATGATAATGATGATAATAATGATAATGTAGGTGGTAGTGATGATGATGAAAATGTTGATGGTAATGATGATGCTGATGGAGGTGATGATGATGATGATGATAATGGTAATGATGATGGTGATGATGATGATAGTGATGATGATGATGATGATGATGATGATAATGGTAGAGGTAGTGATGATGATGATGAAAATGATGATGGTAGTGATGATGATGATGGTGATGATGGAGATGATGATGATGATGGTGGTGATTATAGTAATAATAATAATGATGATGATGATGGTAGAGATAGTGATGATGATGATGATGATGGTAGAGATAGTGATGATGATGATGAAAATGATGATGGTAGTGATGATGATGATGGTGGTGATGATGATGATGATGATGGTGGTGGTGATTATAGTAATAATAATGAGGATGATGATGCTGCTTATTACTGCTACTTTCGCCTCGCTTATTTAGATCTTTGCTCACTTGTATACCTATCTTTTCTACAATACACACAATAAACTGAACTTTCTATAACAACTCTAAACTGCTTTTGTTTAATTTCTTTCAAAGCGATTGATTGAATTTCGGAGCGCAAGAACTGGAGAGCTCAGAAACATCGAGCCCCAATCTTTATGTCTGTGATATAGCTTCCGTCGAATGTTGTCCATGTGCGATAACACCCTTACAAATTTATGTGACTCGTCCTAAAATAAATTGGCCATATTTGAGTTTTTATTGCTGGCAAAAGCCAAAGCAAATAACGCAAAATATTCATGTTAATCAAACATACGCTAGTTGGACTAACTGACTGACTTTCTACCCCACCAGGACATCACACAAGCGATAAACACCCGATGACACAAAGTGCCACCATGCGGATGAGGATCGCCGTGGAGAGGTCCCAGAAACCGCGTTCAGACATTTGGCCATATGTATGGCCTGCCTATATTGCGGCCCCTGGCAAAAGCTAGAGTAAGGCTTCAAATGACAAAAAATTTCGTCCTAAAAAGGACGAAACTGGCTAGTTGGAATACAATCTTTTATGATGCCTGTTGAGCCTGGAATGTGAGGTCAAGAATAGGGAGGGAATGGATGAAAAGAAGTCAACTAAAGCATGTAGAGACAACAATAGGCCTTTTTCCGCTAACTGGTTTAACGTATTTTAATAATCATCATTATCATGTACCAGATTTTTCCCAGAACGTGGCCAACTCATTTTAAGAACAAAGATCGCCTGAACCTTTTGAACACCGGGATGGCAGGCTAGCGTATTACAAATGTTTCTTATTTTTCTCAGCGTTCACCAGCTGTAAACTCCGACGGAAAGTTCGGGTGGTTCATCCACTTCTGGTCTTTGGTCTGGTTCCAGTACTCAAGTTTTGCGTGCACTCTGTTTTAGAATTCAGGCTTATTTTTATGCAAACTGTTGAATCCTCGCCTCTCAGGCGAATGCACTCTGACTTAGAAGGAAATACCCCCCATTTAATCACCTTTTACGATATGCCTGTTGGTGGGGGCGAGGGGGGGGGGTGGGTGGGAGCATTGTCAAAATATGGCCCCAGAAACCATACCGGGAGCATAATAATAATGCGCTCAGCTGAAAGACTACACATATGCAATTTTCCCTTAATGCTATCACCCGATCCAGCCCTCACCTCCCCATCCCATAGTGACACACCTACCAGTAATAAATCACAATTACCCGTCATTACCACGGACCTGCCTGCCAGTTCTACGACTGGCGCCTTGGAATCACAGATGTTCGGTAATTATTCCAGACTGTTTCAGGCACCCCCCTATGAACTGTTTGGACGTCAAGTCTAACTGAGATACGCTGACAAGTCTGAGTTGGGCGGCAACAGACACAATACCAAGCTGTAAACAACAATTACAGATAACGTTCGGCCGATTTTTACATCCCATTGCGTAGACACACAAAGAAATAATCCTATTGTATTCCCGCATTTAAATGCAAGGGCGCTGATAGAACGAAAACTGTGGGGGTTGGGGGACCTCTGACACCATAGTTTTCTAGAGCGAAAGGGTCTAAAGGAATTTAAGCCGTGTTCGCGTGCGTAATATTTATTGTTTTTTATTACTAGTATTACGTGCTGAATGGCAAATAATTATAATAATGTGTCTGAAATAACCGGAAATATATAAAGAAATACTTAAAGGAGAACTTCTGCACGTCGCTGGGCACGTCGCTGGGATCCACATAGCCTCCTAGCGCCTTTTTTTTCGGGGAAGGCGCTTTATCTTCCCTCCATCAACCTTTACAAGAATTTCGGAAAGGGGGGGGGGGTGAGTGAGGCCTACCCTAGGCACCAGGTTATGACCTGCCCCGTCTACGCTAAAACACTAAATGTCAAGCGTAATAAGTTCTAACAATGTGTTCACAGAGAGACTAGATGCGATAAGGGGAGAGCATAGCACACCACTGTGTTTCTGTTCTGGGAACCAACAAATGAATGTTTGCATGGACAATTGGGCATTTATTATTGTGGTTTTCGGGACCCCATTTCAGAAGCGGGGTGGGAGGGGGGGGGGGAATAGACCTACTGGCAACATAATAAGAACTAATGCACACCAACATCATCTATCACACCAACATCATCTATCACCTCAACATCATCCATCAATCACCTTATTATCATCAGTCAGCAGATCATTTACAGAATGTCGCTTTCTTCAGGGGACACCTGAAAGTCTAGCCAGTTCTCTAGCCCTATGTGCTTTTATAATCAATGCATCTTTAATGTCTTCTAGCCACCTGCCCCGAGGTCTGCCTCTGTCTTATTTTCTGTCAAGCTGTACCCTCCGTCACCTGTCTCCACTGTCTTCTAGCCACCTGCCCTGAGGTCTGTCTCTGTCTTACTTTCCACAAGCTGCACCATCCATCACCTGTCTCGACTGTCTTCTAGCTACCTGCCCCGAGGTCTGCCTCTGTCTCACTTTCCGCAACCTGTACCCTCCGTCACCTGTCTCCACTGTCTTCTAGCCACCTGCCCCGAGGTCTGCCTCTGTCTCACTTTCCGCAGGCTGTACCCTCCGTCACCTGTCTCCACTGTCTTCTAGCCACCTGCCCTGAGGTCTGCCTCTGTCTCACTTTCCGCTAGCTGTACCCTCCGTCACCTGTCTCCACTGTCTTCTACCCACCTGCCCTGAGGTCTGCCTCTGTCTCACTTTCCGCCAGCTGTACCCTGCGTCACCTGTCTCCACTGTCTTCTACCCACCTGCCCCGAGGTCTGCCTCTGTCTCACTTTCCGCAGGCTGTACCCTCCGTCACCTGTCTCCACTGTCTTCTAGCCACCTGCCCCGAGGTCTGCCTCTGTCTCACTTTCCGCAGGCTGTACCCTCCTCACCTGTCACTGCCCTGAGGTCTGCCTCTGTCTCACTTTCCGCTAGCTGTACCCTCCGTCACCTGTCTCCACTGCCACCTGCCCCGAGGTCTGCCTCTGTCTCACTTTCTGTACCCTGCGTCACCTGTCTCCACTGTCTTCTACCCACCTGCCCCGAGGTCTGCCTCTGTCTCACTTTCCGCAGGCTGTACCCTCCGTCACCTGTCTCCACTGTCTTCTACCCACCTGCCCCGAGGTCTGCCTCTGTCTCACTTTCCGCAGGCTGTACCCTCCATCACCTGTCTCCACTGTCTTCTAGTCACCTGCCCTGAGGTCTGCCTCTGTCTCACTTTCCGCTAGCTGTACCCTGCGTCACCTGTCTCCACTGTCTTCTAGCCACCTGCCCCGAGGTCTGCCTCTGTCTTACTTTCCGCAAGCTGTACCCTCCGTCACCTGTCTCCACTGATGACCATGGCGTTTAACATGATACAAACACTGCAAAACTGTCACCGCTGTTTATGAGCCAACTGTCGTGTTACTCTGCAATGTCTTTCTTCTTCTTGCTGTGTTTATGAGTTCAAAAAGTTCAGATTTTTCCTTCGGTGATATAGTGAGAGTCGATGACTCGCATCTATAAGTGTCTATGACCGTGTGTGATGCAATGTTTTTCTTCTTCTTGATCCATGGTCTAAGAATTCGTTGTGTTGGGCCGAAAGGCAAATATAATACAGCCGAGATGTAAACCAGAACACAACGTACCAACCGCCATTTGAAGGTTGAACGCAGAATGAAGCATAGGCGACTATATAAACTATTATATATATTAAAATAAAAATATTTAATGCAAGAGGAGCTTTCATAGCACTAGGGAATTTGTGGAGGTCAAATGATATTCAAAGAAATTCTAAACCTACAATTTTTAATTATAATGTCAAATTAGTACTTTTTATGGAGCGGAAACATGGAGAACCACTAAGACAATTAATAATAAACTTCAAACATTCATTAACTGGTGCCTGCGCAGAATAAAGAGAATCAAATGGTATGATAGAAAAACTAATGTAGAGCTTTGGGAGAAAACTAAACAGGCTCCAGTGGACCAAGAGGTGAGGCAAAGACGCTGGCATTGGATAGGACACGCATTGAAAAAACCTGAGAACAATATAACTAGAAAGTCTTTGCATTGGAAACCCACAGGGGCATAGGAATAAAAGAAGGCCAAAAACACACGGAGAAGGGAGCTGGAGAATAAAGTTAGAAAGACTGGGAGAAAATGGGGAGAGCTGCATGCGATAGCAAATGATAGAACCACTTGTCGTGAGTTGGTTGAGGGCCTATGCTCCATTGGGGGCTAGAAAGGTAGAAGAAGAAGAAGACTATAGAAGAAGAAGAAGAAGAAGAAGAAGAAGAAGAAGAAGAAGAAGAAGAAGAAGAAGAAGACTTTATGAAATAGGGTCGCAGGCCTGGAGGCCAAGGTGATGTAGTTGCTACAGCTCTCTATAGGTTCTTAAGGTCATGTGTTTGACGCTGTAATCTCTGCCAGGCATCTTCCATCTGATGTTTTGGCTTCTTCTTCTTCTTCTTCTTCTTCTTCTTCTTCTTCTTCTTCTTCTTCTTCTTCTTCTTCTTCTTCTTCTTCTTCTTCTTCTTCTTCTTCTTCTTCTTCTTCTTCTTCTTCTTCTTCTTCTTCTTTGCGTTCACCAGCTGTAAACTCTGGCATAAAGTTCTGGTTGTTATTCCACTTCTGGACTGCAGTCGTGTTCCAGAAACTAAGTGTTGCGAGTGCAGCCGTTTTACAGATCTGACTTATTTCTATGAGACTGCTGGTTCTTTGCCTCTCCGGCAGATGCAATCAGACTCTGATGGATAGCTCCCAATTAGTCGACTCTTACGACATGCTTTTAGGTAGGCAGTGGGTCTATTCTTGTTTTCCCCCTCAATAGGGCCCCGGAACCCACCCGGGGATTTGTTCTTCTTTCTCCTACTGCTTATGCCATAAAACGTCGCATAGAGGAGATAGTTTAGTTTCCTGTGTTTTCCTATTCGTGTAGCTTGTGTTGAGGACATAGTCTATTTCTGTAGTCCATTTTTTTCGTAACTTCCTCCATGGATGTCTTTCTTGTTCGTTCTCTTGACTTGTAGCCTGTTGTTCTCATGTAGTACGCTCTAGATGCTGGCTGATTGTGTTCTATTTTGACCAGATGACCAAACAATTTAATCTTTGATGTTTTGTGAAATCACAGACATTTTACCTCTACGTTTCTTCGTTCTTCACTGGTGACGCTACCTCTTTTTGTTCTTAGCACTACGTTTCTTTTACTTCCATTCTCACAACTAATTTTGCGTTTATATTTTTTAAGGACAGTCTATGTCTGGCAGTGATTGTGTCTTTACCGCTCAGAAATAGGTACAATTATGAACATTTTTATGTAGCGGTATCACATTGGCTAAAACCTGGATCTCAAGATCCTTTGAGGTTCAGTGCATCATCTCTGCGAATGTTTTTTTTTTTTTTTTTTAGTGACTCCAAGTGTTTGTAGGGTTTGTCTGTACATTATCTATACACAAGTTGTGCCTGTGAGTAGTCTGCCCTTGTTTTACAGACCCCAGCTGTTTCAGTCTACTAGCCCTCAAGATGGCGGTGATTAATGGTGATTTAAACATAAATTTCGTTTAACTTATTCTATATTTATCACTGTGTACATTTTTCATGAAACACATTCACTGAATTCTGAGCCGCTGTGGTCTAGCGACTAGACGCTCGATGGGGAGCGAAAGGTGGTGGGTTTGGTTCCTGATTAGGGCCGGGTTATTTCAAAAATGATCTTGGCTCCCAGTTAGACCCAGCCTTGAGAGGGTATCAGGTACAGTCCTGAGAATTTAAGACAGCCCGTGTGATGCTGACAACATCATCCACTAAGTGCTGTTTGGTCTATAAAATATAGATTTAGCCCTATACACACAATACGACAGAAAGGCGTGTAAAAGAGCCACCACTTTTACAAGTATTTACTTATTTATAAATTATTTTCTCTTACGGTACCAGATTTCCCAAAAAAAAGATGATCAAAAGGGAGAAATGGCCGCAGAATTAGTTTAGTTTATTAAGTAGAATGAGTTTATTACTTTCAACATGACAACAAATGGTGTGCTGAACGTTAAAACATCTACCCGAATTTTTTCATAGCGTGTTATTGCTAAAGTTTGAGGTTTGAACAACGAATCAACAACACGGCACACGGGTAGTAAACCATAAATGCTCTCTTCTTCTTCTTCGTACTCAAGTCTGAGTCCCAAAAGCTCAGCATAATGCAAAGGCTCTGAAGCACCGTTGAGGATCCTGAAATACTTTAGGGAGATTTTTAACTCTAAATTCTGCCCGGCCAGCGCCGTAAGGCTACTCTTTTCGATTTCCAACTGCCCGTTAATTTTTTCGGTGCGCAACAATGCACACGGGCGTCCGATCTCACTACCTAGAGACCAGGGGGAATTACTTAGTCCACGTGAAAAAAATCCCAACCTTTAAAATGGATTGAACCGGAACCTCTAGCACTCGAGGCGGACTCCATGCCTCGAGACCACACAGCTCCCCCTGTGTTATTGCATAATGTAAAGGAAACAATGTTACGCCATCTGGTGTCTGATGATGATGGCACTGGGACAATGTGTCTCTTGACACAGGAGGAGCTGAATTCAAAAGGCATTCACTGCTCTATTTCAGGGCAAAGTAAAAGTACAAGCAAAGGTCCCTTTTACACGCCTTTAGGCAAATAGGGCTAGACCTATATTTTTATAGACCAATCGCCACAAGATGGGTGACGTGGTCAGCATTCACGCCGGCTGCCTTTACTTTCCCGGACTGCACCCGGTACCCACTCAAGGGCTGGGTCGACCTGGGAGTCAAAGTCATTTTTGAAAAAAAGTCCGGGTCTACCAGGGAGCGAACCCACGACCTCCCGATCCGCACGCGAGCCTCTAGCCGCTACGCCAGCATGTATCAGTTCTTGTGTTAACACCTCTCCATGTCATGACAACAGGCTGTGGAAAATCTGCTGGCGTTTTCTTTCTGTGCCTCTCTTTCCAGAGACCTGGTAAATGGTCACAACAGTGTCCAGTGTCCTCATAACATGACCAAACATAATCACGGGCTCTGTTGTGAGGACAGATTCAATGTCCGTTAACAGTTCAGTTTGTTACCTCCCCTTTACAGGGCGCCGCAGAACCAACCCTGGTATTTTTGACTTTTTTTTCTATTTCACAAGACCATTCTACGTTATGTAGTTTGCCATTGCATGTCGTAATAGGCGACTAATTAATGGTTTCTCGTCAGTAAAGAAACGTGATGAGAAAAGGGGGGTGGGGGGACATAAGTCTAAAAAAGAATTTGTAAATCACAACACAGCGTGCCCCCCGTGTGGGATCCGGGGCCCTATTGTATGGGAAAACAAGAATAGACCCACTGCCTCCCCAAAAGCATGTCGTAAGAGTCGACTAATTGGGGAGCTTCCTTTGAAGTCGGAGTGCATCTGCCGGAGAGGCAAGGAACCAACAGTCTGTATTGAAGAGAATGAGATCTGTAAAACTGATGCACACGCAACACTCAGGTTCTGGAGCAGTACTGCAGTTCAGTAGTGGACGAGCAACCAGAACTTTCCGCCAGAATGTACAGCTGGTGAACGCGAAGAAGAAGAAGAAGACAACACAGCGTGCTAACAGTCCTTCTTAAGGGCGAACCCAGTAGGTAACCTGTAGGTTGAGACTGTCCTGCAACATGCATTTTCTAAATTGTTGAGTTCCAGCAATCACACGTGACTGTACACTGAACACTCCCCCAGGCACATGAATTCAAACTGGATGTCTTAATCTAGAAGATAAGCACTAACGTGACCCTTTTTTACCCCTCTCGCTCCCAAACAGGTGCGTGGGAACATTAAAGATAAGACACTTCCCCAATTGCTAAGAGCAATAAGCTTCACCCAAACGTGTTTAGTTTATATATATTATTACATTTCAAATACTGTAATTTGTAAAGTTTATTTACCATTCAGCATATTGCTATTAATTTTACTATTATTATCCAGCACTTTTTTTAACGTTTCTATCAGGAACAACAGGTTATCGTCAAAGTGGCTGGAGAAACAACACAACGGTGGTATATAATGTGTGTGCATGTGTGTATGTATGTCTGTGTATGTATGTATGTGTGTGTATGTATGTGTGTGTATCTATGTGTATATGTATGTATATGTGTGAGTGTGTGCTCGTGCGCGCGCGTGGAAAGCATAATGATAAAACTGAAAATTGAGCAGACTGGTAACAGTTATGATCTGCTTCATAATTGGCGGCAACTCTTTTTGGAAATTTCGCTATGCAGACGACACTGTCAACCTTTCAAACAGCGTAAATCATGTTAATAATATGTGTAAAACACACACACACACACACACACACACACACACACACACACACACACACACACACACACATACATACACACACACACACAGTGAAGATTAAAACAATTTCCTATAGTTGAAGAAACATAAATTATGTTCAGTCAAAACTGACTGCACCCAAAAATAAAAAAATAAAAATAACGAAGAAATTAAAACTGTTGCAAATTTTGAATACCCAGGCTCAATATAGTACAAAAAAACAGAAAGGTCCCTTTTCCGTGCCTTTAGGTGTATAGGGCATATAGGGCTCGACCTATCCTATATTTTTAAAGACCAAACGAGACTTGGTGGGTAATGTGGTCAGTATCACACCAACCACCTTTACTTCCACGGACTGCACCCACTCAAGGCTGGGCCGACCTAGGAGTCAGGGTCATTTTTGAAATCAGTCCGGCTCTGCTAGGGAGCTAACCCACGACCTTCCAATCCGCACGCGAGCGTCTAGCCGCTCCGCCACGGCGACTCCCGTAGGCTCAAAATACTTACGTAAATAATAATAGAGACGGTTCAACAGGATTCAAGATGGCCATAGCAATACAAAAATTAAACAGAATTAAAAATATAAAGTTGAGCACTTGCAAGGAAATTACCCAAAATGTTAAGGGTATGAATCTTCCCTGTAGCAACATACAGATGTCAGCCGTGGACCATCTTGCAGTCATATTTAAATAAATTATGAGCTTTTAAACTGAAATGCTATAGAAAAATTCTCAGAATTCCACTGAACCAAGGATATAAGAAATAGTGAAGTACTAAAATAACTGAACATCAAGAACGAATGGCTAGTAAGCAACGTCTTGTCTTGGAAACTGAAATATTCTGGCCATAACAAGTGCCAAAGCGGATGGAAAAGAATAGTAGCAGAAGTCACGTTTCCAGAAAGGTGGGGCAGGGGCCGACCAGCACAAAGGTGGGTATAGGCTGTAAGTGGCACCTGCACACGAGGGTGCATGAAGCGATCTGGCGAGATACCGAGTTTCTTTATGGTATGTAGTGATAAGAAAAAAGCAAGCCATTCATAGAGTCTGCAGGAATATGTTGTGGGATTTTTTTTTTTTTTTTTTGGGGGGGGGGGGGGGGGGGGAGGATAAGCAGTCAATAATATTTGCAAAAGAATGTTCACATGTAGTAAATGCTGCATAAGATCGAAGGCAGGATTGTCAAGAACTTTTATAGTGAACTATGGTGTGCGTCAGGGCTGTGTACTGTCGCAGCTTCTTGTTATAGAATAAATGGATACCATTTGTAAGGGAATATACTTTAATCATAAGGAAAATATTATAGAATTACTATTCGCCGACGACGAGGTACTCATAGCAAAATGTACTGAATGCCTACAGAACCACCTAAATCAAATGAGCAACAACAAAAAAAGGGAGAAATATACTATGAAAATAAACACTACGAAGACAGAGACAATGGTGACAGGAAGACATAAAGCAACTTAAGAAATAAAAAAAAAAAAAGATACCTCAAAACAAACAGAGCAATTTTAAGTATTTGGGAAAAATTTTCACATCCGACAGAAAACTGGACAGAGAAATTAGCTCAAGATGTGCCAAAGCTAATCAAGTAATGGGGCAACTATCTTCCCTGTTGACACACAAGCAGATACCCCGGAGTACTAAAGTGAATCTTATCAGAACTAATTTTTGGCCAACTCTATGCTATCGGTGCCAAACGTGGACACTTAGATCCTCCAATGAACGTAAAATTGTGACAACAGAGATTAAATGCCTTAGAAGAGCTGCAGAAGTTTTTAAGGAAAGACAAAATACGAAATCACGAAAGAGAAATGCTAGGAAGAAAGCCAGTCTTACAAGTCATCAAAGAACAACAAATGAAGTGGTTTGGATACCTGACAAGAATGCCCTGATACTATCTGCCACAGCGAGCCACACTAAAACGTTACAACGGGTATAGAGCGAGTGGAAGACTTCGGAAAATATGGAATGATGGCATTAAGGACAGCCTTACAGAAATGAACATCAGTCTAATAGTGCTCTTGACAGAGCTCATCAACGAATGTTACATCTCCTCCCCCCCACCCCCGCCCCCCCCCCCCCCCCCCCCGTTCCCCGATAATTCGATGAGGTACAAGGTGGAAGAGAATAAGAAGGAAAAGAAGAAGAAGAAGAAGAAGAAGAAGAAGAAGAAGAAGAAGAAGAAGAAGAAGAAGAAGAAGAAGAAGAAGAAGAAGAAGAAGAAGAAAAAGAAGAAGTGATAAGAGCGACACTATGCAAAGGGCCTGATACATTTATTATTATTATAGTAATAATAATTATTATTATCATTACTTTTATTACTCTAAGGCTTAATGCAAGACAAGCCTCTTGAGGTTCCACTCTCGCTAAGCACCCCCTTTCTCACCAAATGTTTTCATTTTATCTGCACCCTTGTTGCCAACTTTTCCCCAGGAAAACATACGAAACGTTGCCTGAGTGGGCTGGCCTCTGTCAGTTAGCCATATGTGGGTGTTGACTGAAAGCGAAGTAGGAAGCTAGAGTGGGAATGTTTTTGAAATCTACCCGAATTTCTCTTTATAAAAATGTGAAGAATTTTGTAATCTGACGTTCAAAACAAAATCTACGCACCCAAAAATATGTAGTAAACAAGCTAATACATAACACCGGAACATACAATCTCTTCACCGTAAATGATTAGCGTTCCTCGCCTCATTGGCCTAATGAACGCCCAAATGTCAACTGCTGCAGAATAACTACAGACTGGAAACACTGACTCATTAATTCAGGCAACCCTACACTCACAGGAACGCAGTTATCCCCATTTAAAAGCCAGGCAGTGTGGAAAACTTTCTAGACAGAACAAACGTACAAGATACAAACAGGGGAATACTGTGTCTCTTTCATTAACTATTTTCGGGAATTTGCGGTGTCTACAAAGTTTGTTATTAAAAATGATGAAAGTGTATGCCTATTTAATCGTGACAGTTCTACATATCGTGCTGGACATCGCTGTCTGTGGTAAATTGTTTCAAAATTTTTTTTAAATTTTAAATGCAAGTTTTTTATTTATTCCAGACAACCCAAGAGACGGAGGAGCCGCCGTTGTGTTGCAGCTAGACGCTCGCCTGTGGATTGGAAGATCGTGGGTTCGGGTCCTAATGACATTTAAAAAAATGACTTTGGCTCCCAGTACCACCCAGCCTTCAGTGAGTACTAGATATAGTACTAGGAAGCAACGGTGGCCGGCGTGATGCTGATCACATCACCCACCACGTGCCGATGTTTATAGAATATAGGTCTAGCCTTATGTGCCCATTATGCATAAGGCGTGGAAATGGCCTTTTAGTTTACACAAGAGACGCAGTCGCAGTGGTACAGTCGCTAGGCGCCTAAATGTCGGCCCCAAAGTTTTGGTTAGAATCTGTACAGAATCGATTGTTATGATTGACTAGAGGTTCTGGGTTCAATCCCCTGTAAGGGCTGGGATCTTTTTAAGTGGACTTTAACTTCTAGTAATGCCCCCTGGTCTCTGGGTAGTGAGATCGGACGTCCATGTGTATTGCTGCGCAGGCAAAGAATCACTTAGCAGTTGGAAATCGCAAAGAGTAGCCTAACGACGCTGCCCGGTCAATATTTTGCAGTTTAAAATTTACCCAAAGTATTTCATGATCCTCGCCGGCGCTACAGGGCCTGTGCAATGTGTTGAGCTTCTTCAGACCCAGACTTGAGTTACAAGAAGAACGGATCACTCACTTATGGGTTACTACCCGTGTGCCATTATGCTGAACCGTTGTTCAAAACCTTAAACCGCATTAATGTGTTCATTCATTCCTTTTCTGTTGTGTCCTTATATGTCATACAGGGCTCGTAGTCTATTCCTCCATTCTCGTCTACCGTGTGCAGTCTCATCCATATCACGGATCAAATCCAGTCTAGCAACTTTGGCTTCTCTCATCTTAGGTTTTCTTGTGTGTGTGAGTGGGGGGGGGGAGGGGGGGGAGGGGGGGGCGTCTGCTTTGTGCTTTTCTGTTAAGTCTCTTCTCAGAATGTATCCAAAATAGCAACATCTTCTATTGTATAACTGTTGATACTAATGGTTGTCCTGTCACTTCTCTTATGTCCTCACTCGTTTTAAATTCACAACATTTTATGTTCATCTTTTCCATCAGACATTTTTTTTTCCTAATGCATTTAACTATCGGCCCATTAGCATGCGTTAAAACTGAAATAAAAAGAATTGAAAATACTTAACTGGTTATTATATAATACGGAAAAGCTATTTCTCACTCCAACACCCCTTCCCCCCTTCCCCCATTTTTCTTTCTCAGAAATCTCCATCAGAAAATGTGTTGGAGATAAAAAGTCTAGTCTCTCTTGGCGTATCATTCCAGGGACAAAATAGTGTGATGTGGGCATACGAAAGACTAAACACTTACCTCAGAGCCTGGGTCTTGAATGAGCAAGGCGGCTGCCTTCATATCAGCTGCATCTCCCTTGATACCACCATAACTTGTACATCGCAGGGGTCCCAGGTTCGTCTTTAGCCTTGTCCCTTCCAGTGTTTAGTCTTCTCTGGTCGGCTGTATAGCCTGTTGAGCTTCCCGAGGCTGTCTGTGTTAATGGTGCTTGAATAATCATTGAACTGTTATCCCTCCCAAATGACAATGTCCACGACACTGGGTTTACAGCCATGCAAAAGCCGGACGACAAATGAAGAAAAATGACAGTGCCTACAAAAGCCGATCAATCGTCAGATGAATAAACAATTAACAAAATTGCAGATAATTTATAATCACCACAAAAGAACACGTCGTTAATGGAATATATACTGGTATACTGGACAAGAAGAAAGTCACGATCCAACTGGCAGCTCAAACACGGAATGAACTACTAAGTGTCGAGCTTCCACAACTCGTTCTCAATCCTCAAGTCTACTTCGGCTGACCTAACAGTTAACTGTAGTCACAATGCCATACCATCGATTGTGGTCAGTTTCAATTCAGTCGGTGTGAACTTCGCTCGTTTCTGGTGAGTTGATTGTCCTTGGCTGCAGGAGAGTTGTTATGATTTCATCACTTCCGTTATTCTCTTTTCTTTTCCACCTCTAGATATTCTCTGTTAGAGATAGCATAATTTATATTTGAAACTATATTCAAATGTGAGAAAAATTTCCAGAAGAATAGTTGATATTTTACAGCTGTCTGTTCAAGGTAACCAGTTTTTGGTAAACTATTCTCGTTGGTTTTTAACTAGAGTGATTAAACTACAAATTGTGCGTATCCGCATTGTAGGTTAGCTGCAGAGTAACCACTAATAACTATGGGAATATTAAATGGCGAGAACACAATTTCTTCTACTGTGCGATTCTCGTACCATTGTCTGAAAGTCACAAAAACGAATTACCCGAAAAGCCCACCTGGGGAATCAGACGCCGGTAAACGTGGGGATTGTATTGTGAAACAGTCACACTAAACTCAAAGCCATGAAGCATTACTTAAGTCATTATTGTCTCTTGAACACGACTTTAAGAAGCTTGATATTTTTGTTTGCTACCGTCGGAATAGGAATCTCGGTTGTGTTTTCCAGCTTAGGCTGTAATGTCTAAACCTGTAAGGCCAACACAGCTGCCTTTAGCATATCTTAATTTGTCGCCTTTTACGGCATGCTTGTTAGGGAGCAGTGGATCAATTCACCCCCCCCCCCCCTCATCCTTTCAATGGAGCAGCTGAACCCACACGGGAACATAACACAAACAGTGGAACTATATACTAGTAACAGAAGACATAACACTAACAGTGGAACTATATACTCGTAACAGAAAACATAACACAAACAGTGGAACTATATACTCATAACAGAAGACATAACACTAACAGTGGAACTAAATACTCGTAATAGAAGACATAACACTAACAGTGGAACTATATACTCGTAACCGAAAACATAACACAAACAGTGGAACTATATACTCGTAACAGAAGACATAACACTAACAGTGGAACTAAATACTCGTAATAGAAGACATAACACTAACAGTGGAACTATATACTCGTAACAGAAGACATAACACTAACAGTGGAACTATATACTCGTAACAGAAGACATAACACTAACAGTGGAACTATATACTCGCAACAGAAGACATAACACTAACAGTGGAACTATATACTCGTAACAGAAGACATAACACTAACAGTGGAACTATATACTCGTAACAGAAGACATAACACAAACAGTGGAACTATATACTCGTAACAGAAAACATAACACAAACAGTGGAACTATATACTCGTAACAGAAGACATAACACTAACTGTGAAACTATATACTCGTAACAGAAGACATAACACAAACAGTGGAACTATAAACTCGTAACAGAAGACATAACACTAACAGTGGAACTATATACTCGTAACAGAAGACATAACACTAACTGTGGAACTATATACTCGTAACAAAAGACATAACACAAACAGTGGAACTATATACTCGTAACAGAAGACATAACACAAACAGTGGAACTATATACTCGTAACAGAAGACATAACACAAATAGTGGAACTATATACTCGTAACAGAAGACATAACACTAACAGTGGAACTAAATACTCGTAATAGAAGACATAACACTAACAGTGGAACTATATACTCGTAACAAAAAACCTAACACTAACTGTGGAACTATATACTCGTAACAGAAAACCTAACACTAACAGTTGAACTATATACTCGTAACAGAAGACATAACACTAACAGTGCAACTATATACTCGGACGCCCGTGTGTATTGTTGCGCACCTAAAATATCCATTGGCATTTGGAAATTGAAAAGAGTAACCCAACGGCGCTGCCCGGGCTAAATGTGGAGTTAAAAATCAATCCAAAAAGTATTACAGGATTCTCGCCGGTACAACAGAGTTCGTGTACGGCGCTGAGATTCTTCGGACTCAGGCATAAGTAAGAAAAATAACGGAGCACTAATGGGTTACTACCCGTGTGCCATGATGTTGATCCAAAACGAGGTGGATTTTCTTTTATAACTGAACTCAGCTACAAGATCCATCCAGTCTAATATGGATACCAGGTAATGAAGTGGGAAGTAAAGGTGGGAAAGGATGAAAACAACGCACATTAAAAATGAATGCTGCATCAATGACATGAAAGGGGCCCTTTACTGCATCGGCATCATTATCATCATCATTATCATCATCATTATCATCATCGTAATCATCATTTTCATCATCGTCAAGTTCTTCATCATCACTTTCCGCTTTTTACCGTTAAGCGTCGTGGACAGGAACCGGTTGTGATAAATTGCTTGAAGGATAGCAATGGCAGTTGGCGATGCAGAAGGGCTTTAATGTCATCAATCCATATTCTAGGACTACCTCTGGCTGTCACATCCAATCTTTTCATGTGTATCGCCTTTGTTGTTTGTTGTTGTGGCTGCATTCTCGCGAAATGACCAAATCATTTGACCTTCTGTTTCTCAGTGAATTTGCTGCATATTTTTGTTTCCACAGTCTGTCCGATAATATCATTTATAACTTTGTCTCGGATGGTTAAGTTGGCGGCTTTTCTCAGGCAACTAGAAAAAAAGGGCGTTAGGCGGGAGCTAAGACCAATAGTGTCTTAACCCAGACATGATATGTTCTGTATGAAGTATAATCAGTGAGAGCACAGAGAGCGCACAGCTTTAATATTAACGTCTGGTTTTCAAGAATTTTGACTGATTGCAGCTTAATCACTATTCAACTGGCGTTGGCCTACCGGCTGAATTTGGATGTCCTGGTAATCTGGTAATCTGGTAATCCTAGTTTCAGCTTCATAGCAAACGGGTCACCCACATATGCTCCGCTCCTGTGCCAACGAAAAACAAACGCAGCTCACAGTGTCACGCCATACACTCAACTCAGGAGCTGGGCGACGAAACTATATCCTTCCAGTCTACAAATGGAGCAAAAATGCAACGACCACCGTCTGGCTAAAAAAAAAAAAAAAAAAACATTTGCCATGGCTTTAAAAAAAAATGGTGGCCGTACCATTTTGACCGGAAGAATTATATGAGGGTTAATAAACGGTCACCCCAGCAGTTCCCTCATTATTAGCTGGGAAAGGGACTTAGGACATTACATCCACCAGCAGACGTCGCCCCTACAACGACCTGCCTGCCATCGTTAACGACTGTTCACCCAACAGCCATGCAGTTCTTTGGCACGTAGGAGACACCTTGAACTTAGGTTTCGTACTGCCGACTCCCTACTAAGATGTTATTTTATGTTCTGTTATCACAATTAATGTCACTGCACATTGGGCATACCCATGCGTGCTCAGTTCTCCGAAGCAGCAGCCACTCTAAAGTACTTCTACTAATTGTCCCCATGAGAAGCTGATTATATTGTCTCCTTTCTCGGCCTCGAAGACGGCAAAGACGTGCATCACCATGCTTAACTCGTCCTAATAACGGTGTCAGTTGGTAATTAAGTGCACTGGTTCACTGGTATAATGTTTCTACTTCTTTATGTTCTAACGTCTTATGAGAATATACTTCTTAGATTTTTTAATTCGTCAACTTGCTTCATATAATGACCCCAGTGACCACTCAGATAAGACAGATTTGCTGATCTTTACAATCGGGTCCGTTAAACGAGGACATAAGAGCGCATTGGCATTTACAGCTCGCTCTTCAGGCAGAACAGTCAAAGAAGCTGGCGGTGCATTCTCAATAACTACCAGCAGGATGACGATGGAGGTAATGGTGGTGATACAAGCTTTCATGTGGAGAGGGAAAAGACTAGAATCCCATGACTATTCCGGCGTGTGTATGCTAAGTGATTTTTTTTTTTTAGCATGTTCCGGTAGGTCGAGTCAGGCTCGTTACGCAGACAGTGGACTGAGTCATTGCAAAACTGTACTAATTGTGCAGTTACAATGTCAATGCCATTAGAGATATAGGACGTTTCGAGAATTTTGGAAGCAACGTGTCCACATCACTGCTAAGAATACGAGAATTGGGAGTAAAGATCAGCACAGCCAAACACCAGAAGCACACTGGACGCACACGAAATCTTGTCATTCAGCATAGGATTGGCACTATTAACCGAGCGACGCTGATGAATATGGTAAATGGGAAATCTGAGCACCTATGGACGTGTCCTGAGTGCTGTGAAGATAATCAAACTCATAACCCCTTATATATATGTAGTGTTGTCGTCGCATTTACTTTTATGTTTTACATTATGCCCACTATTTACTATTTTGTATTGTGTCCTTTCTCCATAGATCTAGATCCTTGCGAGGATGGGTACGAGATTGCTAAGGAGTACACTGACTGTTGGAGGGACTCCAAGTTCGTCAACAAAACTGCCAAAATGTCGGTCCCCCAGGCAGAATACACGGCCAAGGATGTGGAGGAGTACGCCACACACATGTGCAGGTAATTCGAATCAAGGCAGATTTATATGTGCTTGTGTGTGTGTGTGTGTGTGTGTGTGTGTGTGTGTGTGTGTGTGTGTGTGTGTAGTTGTAATCGGCTACAAGATCCACCAGCCTAAAATGGGTACCAGGTAATGAGTATTCATTTCCGGTGTTCACACGCGCTTCAGAGCTCCAGCAAGTCAGGCAGACATGTGGACTTCTCTTAGTTAATTAAATAAATAATTTCGTGTATTCCTGTTCGTATTTGTAGCATTGTCTATTAATGACATGTGCTGATGAAGACTTTCTAGCCGCAACGTTCACTTTACGTTTGTGTTTTTGATAATGCGAAGCTCTGCCTTGTTTGTCTGTTATCCAGCTTGAGATTATTTTAAATCTCTGGATGGTATGGTACATTTTAGATAAGAGCCCGGAGGAGACATACAAGTCGATCGATCTGATATCCCCATCCTGTATAGCCCGGCTCTCTAGCGAAGTTGGTTAAACCTGACTTTCGCGGCGGCCGGGTGACGAACTCCTTGTGGTCCGGGTTCACTCCCGGGGGTAGGCAGAAAAGCCACATTTCTCCCAGATTAACGGTACCTATAATGGAATCAAGGCCGAAGGGTTGCGATATCCATAGTACCGAGCCAAAGGGTTTACAACTCATGGTTTCTGGATACGTTAAAAAAAAATCCCCATCCTGTTGTCCGTTAGAGCCAGGCATAAATTACACCTCTCTTGTTTCTTTTTCTCTCATTAGAGTGGTGAAACCGGAAGCTCTCAAGTGTTTAAGGCGACAGTTGAGCAGATGCACCAACATTAAGAAAATCCTTGAGATGGCAGACAACAGCGGGGGTACATGCGATCACTACGAGCTGGACGACCATTTCAAGCACTGTGAGTTATACTTTATCTAACGTGTTTACCTTTGTGGGGGGGGGGGGGGGGGGACGACTGGGACGCTGGGTTCTCTTGGGGAAGACTCAGGTTTGAATGTTTGGTAAGCTAGTAGAATTTTTTTCTCTGTCTAGGACAAAAACAACAACCCTAACCTTTTTGTAAACTGACACACATGCATGCGTGCAAGCGTGCGTGTATGTGTGTGTCTCTCTCCCTCTCTCCGTGAATGTGTGCGGGTGTGTATGTATGCATATATGTGTGTGGTCTGTCTCTCCATAAGTGAGTGTGGCTGTGTATGTATATGTGTTTGTGGTACACCGGCAGACATGTATCAGACATATAAGCATTTAAGGGATAAGACGTTCTTTTTTACTAGGGACTCAGACCAGTCTACCGAGGCCTATCCTCTTCGACGTTTCGTTGCGTCCAGAGCCAGCTCGAAGCTCTTTCAGCAGCTTCGTCCAGTTATTTTAGTGACCTTTGACGCTCGTTTCCTCGCAAGCCTAGGTGCTTTAGCACCATGTACGTGGAAGTGGAGATAAGACCTCTTGCTCTTACCTTGACGGCGAAGACTTTTACTGGGTACGCTTCGTCTCTCCTCAGACCGGCTACGAGCTCACCGTACTTCTCGAGCTTGTACAGGTGATTTTCCTCCATCAGAGACTCGTACTGCAGGGTCAGCTCTATCTGGATAAGCTGCGTTACTTCTTAGAGTGCAGAACTATGTCTGGCCTTAGGCCAGTCATTTGGATTGACTCTGGGTACCTATCAAAACCAGACAGGTCGACAACCAGTTACAAGTCCATCGCACAGTCAAGTATGGATGGAGATTTTACCTTTATAAATCTGCCCAGCCTTAAGGAACGCTCATGGGGGTGACGGTAGGACAGGCCCTTGCGTTGGCCCTCTTCCTGGCTTGGTTCACAATGTCCTATACATCTTTCAGAACTTTATTGTGGCGCCAAATATATCGTCCCTGGCCTAGAGCTTTTCTGCACGCTGACAAAACGTGCTCCAGTGCGTTTGGCTCTGCAAAGTAGGCATGTCGGGTCGGTAGTCGCATGCCATTTCGCCATGTTGACGCCAGACGGTAACACATCGTACTCAGATCTTACGACAAAGCTCAGCTGCCGCAGGGCCATTCGACAGATCTCACCCCATGTGAGTATTCGTAGCAAGGCGCTCTCGGGGCCGATCCACTAGCCTTGTTGCGACTGCTGCGCATAATTTTGGACCCGAGTCTCGTTTTCTGCGTCCCTTTATATGCTGTATTACCATGCCTCTGCGCTCTTTGGCCGTGACTTTGGACCACCAACAGACTTTCCTGCGTAGGTCGGTTTATGTGTACAATGTCTTCTTTAGATTTCAGTGCGTCTTGAGCAGATTCTGTCGCATCTAGGATTGATTTCTTACCAGTCTGTAGAGCGGGCTGGCTAGCTGCCAGAGTAGGGTTTAAAAACTCGCGTAGCATCATCGCGAGTCTTGCCTTGCCGACTTGAAACTCCTCGGTTATCGACTTGAACGGAAGTACCTGCTCAGCCTGTTGTCAATACAGAGCCACATCGGTAAGAAAAGGCGGTGCCCAAGTCATTTCCTCATGGCTGTGTTGATTTTTTTTTTTCTCCATCGTTTCCACTGCAGTCATGGTCACCTCGTATTAGAGCAGCGACAAGAGGAGCTTTGGAATCAACACGAACTGGAGACACCAGACCTTAAACTTCCCGATTAACATGCATCACTCAATCGTAAGAAGGCCTTTAGCCAGTGACTCATGCATGAGCCGGACTTCCGCTCTATCAGATACCTTTGATTCGTAGACGCGGCCGAGGCTCTTCATCAGTTCCTCCAGAACCGTTGGGATCCGTTTCTTTGCCACAGTGAAACTGACTACCGCCACCTTACCTTTAAGGATTGATAAACTTCTTGATTTCTGTGGTTTGAACTGCATGCCGCACCATTCGACAACGCGGTCCAACCTTTTCAGAATCGTGCGGGCATCATCCTCATTGCCCGTTATGATGTATAGGTATGTGATTATATGAATGTATATTTCACACCATTGTTTTTGTTCCTAACATTGATATTATGTATATTTCAATACGAACTTAACTTGCATTATGCACAAAATACACCTGCTGTGTGAATAATGCGTGAATAAAAGGACGGAATGTAGGGTTGGCTTGCGTAGTCATCGTATGATCCTTTAAAAATAAAGCTGGTTCGTTAGTTCTGTGAGTTATGTATTTTCACTTTTTTATTCAACAAAGTTTAGTTTTTACATATGCCAGGAAAGCTGGACAAGCACTAAAGACGAAGCCAAATTTACGTGTATTCTGAAACAAACACCTAAGGACATTTGGACATAAATGGGAGGGATTCAAGAAAGCCAAAGAAGTCAGATAAATGTTTTTACAACCGCTGACTTCAAGGCAAATAAGATGGCAATTTATCGGCCAAATTCCAAGCAGGATCGGGTAATGAATCACCAAAACAGGTGCTCAAATGAGGAACAACTGGAATGAGGACGTGGAGTGGTGGGCTGGGTTCCGCCATGTTATCAAAACAATTGCACAGGATAAAGGGAATGTCAGAATAAACTCTAAGCTGTGTGTGACGTTTAAAATGATGGATGATGATGATGATGACGATGACGATACTAGTTCAAAATTTGCCACAGCGCCGATGAAATACACTTAACAGGCAAACAATCAATCCCCAGCAATAATTGAACACCTGCCCTCTGTGAGGAGTGACTCGCCTTGCTTCAACATCAGCGACACGTCCAACTGCTACGACAACGCGGCCACCACCATTCGTCGGCATGGGGTTCCTATCAGTAAATTTCATTACGAGGCCGACAAGTAAGTATTGTACTGTAAGAGCAGAACTTTGAATATTTGTTCAAAACCACTATGAAATGTTTTTACTGTTCAATAGTATCTCTCAAAAGATGGGTCCGTGTTACAATTAGTTATATGTTATACCTTATGCCACCCTCTGGTCGTGGCAGTTGTTGGCAGCCCCTCACATAAAAGATTTATGGTTTGAAGATACAAGCTGATAGTGAACATCACGGAACAACAAACAGTTGTCGTCTCATTGAGCCACAAACATTATTGAATGGACAGGAATGAGTTGTTCGCTGAGGATCCCTCACCCTGTATGCTGGATTGCGTTACACTTGATTGTGTTAGGATACTGGTCGTTGACTTGGCCTCCATATATTAACATTCTGTGACAAAGAGGGAAACTAGAGTTAGCAATCACCAAACACAACACCATGTTCACCACCCATCTATCTATCCACATTACTTTAACTAAATGTACTTACCCATGCTCATGGACGTTCCCAGGTGAATCGGTGATTCAAACCGAGGTAAGCTGATAGACAGAAAAGGCAGCAAGCAGTATGCTCATACTGGAAGCTCAGTCAAGAATTTCTAAGACCAAGGTGGGAGGAAATTCATCCGCGTCCAAAGAGGTAGTTGGGCCAATGGACTTTGGCTTCACTATAAGTAAATTTCCCACCTATAGGGCTGATTTTAAATATATGTCGTTCCTAAGAGAATTAGGATAGAACTGAGTACTTAACCCGACATCTTGGCACATAAGTTCAAAAGACGGACTATTTACCTTTGGAGGAAAGCCCAAGATTCGAATTCATCTAATTACTAATTAACATAGAGGTGTACAAGATGTGGGCAGGTACAAAACGAGAGGGGTGTGGGCTGTCATTAGAAACATGATATTTTAGGCGCCAATTTTCGGTTTGGTCGCCCTGTGAGTCCATGGCATGTATAAAAATAATCAGCGGTGATGACAGTTGGAACCTAATATCTAAAAAAGACCAATACATGACAAATGCTCATCTCGCTGACAGCATGCAAGTAGCTGAGCTTGTTTTAAAAAAATGGTTGCGTATTCTTTATAAGACGTTGCAGAACATATCCCATCATGTTTTTTTTACCGTGTTGGATTTTCTAGGCAAATTTTACGTTCAGTAGTTTGCAAATTCAACTGAACGGTCGGTTTTCGGTACCACTGTCGCAACCAACGCTAGACAAACCGTCCGTAGCTGGGACTGAACACGGCACCCCGGCATTACGAAGCGCATTCGCAACACTTAAGACAAAGATGCCGACGCTGAATTTATACAAATATCAAAAAATTTCTAATTTCATCATTATCTTTATCATCATCTGCCCTGTTGATAATTTTATGTTTTACCACCTTACATGATCACTGGAATCATGGGTCAGGTCAGTGTTTTTGTTTCGCCCCAGTCGTGTGATTAGGATAGAAAAAAAAGTTTTATCATATTCTTTGAATTCTTACCAAAAACCACATCTCCGCTGGGAGTATGTGTTTTTTTATCTTGTCTACTTTTTATCAATTCGCATCCAGGTTTTTTGCCAAAATTTGGGAGTGCCAGGTCAGACTGTACAAATCAAACTCAAAAGTGTGTCCAAATTGGCAGCTGCCCATGTTGCTGTCACTGCAGGATATGGCGATGCCCACCTTGTTTGGGATGAAACTAACGGAAGAACACGTCTCAATGTTGGAGGTAAATAAACATCAGCGAATTATGTCTTAATCTACCTAGAATACGCTGGTGATCTGCTCCTTACAAACTGCAAACCCTATCGAGTTTCAATTGATAGAGACTGATTGGGAGCCTTCATTAAAGTCTAAGTACATCTGCCTGAGAGGCAAGGAACAAACAGTCAGCATTCAAGTGAATGAGATCTGTAAAACTGATGCACACTCAACACTCAGGTTCTGCAGCAGGACTGTAGTCCAGAAGTGAACGAACAACCAGAACTTTCCGCCAGAGTGTACAGCTGGTGAACGCGAAGAAGAAGAAGAAGAGGAGAATTAGCAGAGTCAGTCAATTTGGTAAATTCTGGGTAATTTTTTTTTAGCAGCTAAAATTTTCGCGATGTATTAGGGATTAACTACTGACAGTCTGCTGTGGATGTTCTAGTCCTCATTTTGTCAGGTATACTTCAACTCTTAAATATATATATATATATATATATATATATATATATATATATATATATATATATATATATATATATATATATATATATATATATATATTCACTTAAATTTTGTAAACAAATGCCATGCTCTATCTCTCTTATATTTCTCCCTGTCTGTCCTCCCCCCCCTCTCTCTCTCTCTCTCTCTCTCTCTCTCTCTCTCTCTCTCTCTCTCTCTTTCTCTCTCTCTCTCTCTCTAAATATAATTAAAGGCATAGCAAACGCCTAAACATATTACACATCCCTAAACCCATGATAGACCTACACAAAACAAGTCTGGCGTACTCCGTAGCTCAGTTGTGGATCTATCTTCCACAACAGCAACAAAAATACCACTTGTCTTTTTACATACAATCAGAAACTGTGCAAATATTATCTGCCCGTAGATTGCCTGCCGCCATAGAAGATTAAAAAAAAAAAAAAAAACATTTTTGAAATAGCGCACATTTCCCCCCTAGATTTATTACAGTTACTACGGCTGACTGTGGTTAGAAATGTGCACATTCCAGTGATTGTATTTAGAACTTTGCTGCTGTTAATAATGTTTACTATTGCTTGATGTATGAATCAAATGATGAATAAAACGAGGAAGACTAGAAGGGCATAATCTTAGACGGGCCTGTGTGCCCAGTTCTTAACTCTTTGACAATAACATTTGCTAGTTCGTTCGTCTATCTTTTTCTCCTCTCCTCCCCAATCCTCTTCTATTCACCGTCTGTCTTATAAGGTTTCCAATCTAGTTTTAACCCAGAAAAAAAAAAAAAAAGAATAGTATAGGTCAAAAGGAGAACAGTTCAAATCATAGAAAAGTAAACGGAGAGACGAGCGTCATCAGCAAACATCAGAGAAAAGTAAACGGAGAGAACCCCGCCAACAGTTAACATCAGAGAACAGTAAACAGAGAGAACAGCTCCAAAAGTGAATATCAGAGAAAAGTAAACAGAGAGAACAGCACCAACAGTGAACATCAGAGAAAAGTAAACAGAGAGAAAAGCTACAATAGTGAACATCAGAGAAAAGTAAACGGAGATAACAGCTCTAATAGTGAACATCAGAGAAAAATAAACAGAGAGAACAGCTACAATAGTGAACATCAGAGAAAAGAAAACGGAGAAACAGCTCCAACAGTGAACATCAGAGAAAAGAAAACGGAGAAACAGCTCCAACAGTGAACATCAGAGAAAAGTAAACGGAGAGAACAGCTCCAACAGTGAACATCAGCGAAAAGAAAACGGAAAGAACAGCTCCAATAGTGAACATCAGCGAAAAAAAAACGGAGAGAACAGCTCCAATAGTGAACATCAGAGAACAGAAAACGGAGGGAACAGCTCCAACAGTGAACATCAGAGAAAAGTAAACGGAGAGAACAGCTCCAACAGTGAACATCAGCGAAAAGAAAACGGAAAGAACAGCTCCAATAGTGAACATCAGCGAAAATAAAACGGAGAGAACAGCTCCAATAGTGAACATCAGAGAACAGTAAACAGAGAGAACAGCTCCAAAAGTGAATATCAGAGAAAAGTAAACAGAGAGAACAGCACCAACAGTGAACATCAGAGAAAAGTAAACAGAGAGAAAAGCTACAATAGTGAACATCAGAGAAAAGTAAACGGAGATAACAGCTCTAATAGTGAACATCAGAGAAAAATAAACAGAGAGAACAGCTACAATAGTGAACATCAGAGAAAAGAAAACGGAGAAACAGCTCCAACAGTGAACATCAGAGAAAAGAAAACGGAGAAACAGCTCCAACAGTGAACATCAGAGAAAAGTAAACGGAGAGAACAGCTCCAACAGTGAACATCAGCGAAAAGAAAACGGAAAGAACAGCTCCAATAGTGAACATCAGCGAAAAAAAAACGGAGAGAACAGCTCCAATAGTGAACATCAGAGAACAGAAAACGGAGGGAACAGCACCAACAGTGAACATCAGCGAAAAGAAAACGGAGAGAACAGCTCCAATAGTGAATATCAGCGAAAATAAAACGGAGAGAACAGCACCAACAGTGAACATCAGAGAACAGAAAACGGAGGGAACAGCTCCAACAGCGAACATCACAATAAAGGAGAGATATTAGAACAAGTAACAAGTTTCTCCTATCTTGGGCACGTAATAACAGATGATAGAAGTGAAATTTAACTTAATTAAAGATAACTGGAATGACTAAAATATCTTCAACAAGACGGGGAAATTATTGACATGCAGAGAGATAATCCATACATTGACAATGAAAGCGGCGTCCGTGGCTTAGGCGTTGCGAGTCCGACTCGTAATTCCAACGTACTGCGATAGAAAACCACCGCTGGCTGTGTGGATTTGTGTCATGGTACGGGGCTTCGCAGGTCGACCTATCCTAAAATGGGTACCGGGATGTATTCCTGGGGAAGTAAAGACGACCGGCGTAATGCTGACCACATACCCACATAGTGCCGATTGATCTGTAAAAATACGGGTGCTCTTCCCGTATGCCCGATGCGCCTAAGGCGTGAAAAGGGATCTTCACTTTCACTTACTAACAATCGGAGTTTTATTTTGATGTTGTGTGTACTCCTATGTACCAGGAAGGAGGGACAGGGGCCGACCGACACGAAGATGGGCACAGGATATAAGTGACTCCTTGAGTATGAAAGTAAATGAGGCAGAAGAACTGGCGAGAGACAGAGTTTCTTTCAGGCAGACTGTGATGAGAGCGACGTTCTGCAAAGGACCTGCTACATGATGATGATGTGTACTCCTATATGCAGAATAGGCAATTAGAACATCGAAATGAGCACCGGAGATGGATATACAGAAGAATCGGTTGTATTTAAGGGGGAAAAGGGGAGGGGGTGGGGCAATCAAATGCAGCATACAAAATTTTTAAGGAACGGGCCACGGCCCCCTTCCCAAAAACAAAAACAAAAGATTATAAGAGGTTGGGGCGGGGGTGATGTCACAAGGGACCGAGCCACAAGTTCCAGGGGCTCATGAATGACCTGTTTATCTTGTTATTTAACGGAAGCTCTATCTATCTTATAACCCTGTACTTGCAGTTCAACAACGAGGAGTCCACGACTAGAACCACCCCGACCCGTCCTCCAAAAGCAGACAGCGAAGTGAAGAGCAAGTTCTTCATCCTGTTGAGAGTTCTCGCCCAGAGACCGGAAGCTGTAGATGGAGATGTGGTGATTCAGGTCAATGCCGGGGAGGGTGTCGGGGTAAGTTGTCGCTGAAACCTTCCTGTTCGTCGGTGTTCGCCCTTCAAAGGGTGGTTGGCATGTTGTGCTCTCGTTTATAGCTAGGCTGCGATATCTGTCTCCTTCGGTCAAACACATACGATTTCAGCAAATATTTAACTAGTTGTCTCTTACCACATGCTTAGAGACAGCGGGTATACTTCTCTCTCTCTCTCTCTCTCTCTCTCTCTCTCTCTCTCTCTCTCTCTCTCTTTCTTTCGAACTGGCGTCCCATAACTGGTCTGCGTCTGTGGCCCAGGAATTATGTAGAAGCTTTCAATATTCCCACACGCCAGGGTTCAAAGTCAACTGCATGACGTTTGGCAGCAGAACGTTCTGCATCGATTCTGGTAACAGTATGAGCATTGCACCGTTCGTTCAAAATCAATGGCAAACTACTGGACGTAAAAATGTCTAGTAAAAAGATAAACAGTAAAAAAAAAAAAAAAAAAAAAAAAAAAAAAAAAAAAATGGTGGGTTTGCAACTGTCTGTAAAGGGTATACAAATAACGGCTCTCCAAAGATCCCCCCCCCCCCCCCCATATCATGGTGGCCAAACAAATACTCAAACAGGGCCTCAGTCCTATGGAAAATGCGGAGTTCCTGCCGAGAAACAAATCGCAGCAAAACTAGGATCGGCTCAGAATATCGAAACAAATCCTCTAACAGGGTCTCAGCGATATGTTAATTGTGGACCTGTTTCTGCGACTATGCCGCACCGCCGACAGTATCCCCCATCCGACAGTATCCATTTCGGATGGGGGGGGGGGGGGAATAAACTAGATGGCTGGGAATCACGAGCAGCAGCTACCGCATGTCCTGCAACTTCCTCCAATTTATTTGCTCGTGAGTCCCAGGCATCTAATTTGGATCCCAATCGGCGCCTCTCGTAGCAGCGCGGGTGATACGCTAGGCGCTGAGTTTAATCGGAAGAACACTATCGCTAATCTGCGACGGAATGCGTGGTCTCTCCGCCATGTCTCAGGTTTGAATCCGAATTTTTTTTTTCTTCGAAAATGATCCTGGTTCACCGGTCAAGTCAGTCTAAAATGTGTCCTAGATAATGTCACCGGAAGAAATTGCCAATGATGTGATTCTGACCACATTATCTACACAGGACCGATCTGTCTAAAACACACGAAGCTATGGTGCGTTTCAAAAGTCGTGCCAACACGAATGTTTGCATGTGGTCTTAGATTTTCCATGTTCTTGTGACTGTAACTTACAAGAGAGGAGTTGCTATATATATATATATATATATATATATATATATATATATATATATATATATATATATATATATATGTGTGTGTGTGTGTATATATATATATAGAGAGAGAGAGTAAAGGACCCTTTTCCACGCCTTTAGGCATACAGGGTTAGACCTATACTTTATAGACCAATCAGCACAAAATGGATGTTGTGGTCAGCATCACACCGGCCACCTTTACTTTTCAGGACTGCACCCGGTACCCACTCAAGGCTGGGTCGACGCGGGAGCCAAGGTAATTTTTGAAAGAGAAAAAGAAAGACTGGCCACGCCAGGGAGCGAACCCACGACCTTCCGATCCACGGCGAGCGTCTAGCTGCTCCGCACACAGCGACTCCCTATTTTTATATATACACACACAGTCATTGATACGAGCATGAAGATTGTTAGGAAATTAGTACACATGTGCAGCGATTTGTTGTGATTGTTTTGACAGCCTATCGTGCATACAATTAAAAGTTTGGCTATCTTCCGAATAACGGTCCCAAATTATCGACGCCGAAAATATACCCTTACAGTGCCTCAGTCGCATGTAAATTGCGGACCTCCGCCACCCCCTGAGAGTATCTCCCACGCCGCGGCTTGGAGTTAAACTAGATGACTGGGACTCCCGAGCAAATAAAATGATAACAGCTGCAGGAGATGCAGTAGCTGCTGCTCGAAAGTCCCAGCCATCTAGTTTAGCCCCAATCACGTAGCGGTGTGGGAGATACTCTCCGCGGTGGCGGTAGTCGCCGGAAGTTTGCAATTTACATGTGACTGAGGTCCTGTTAGGGTATATTTTCGGCCTCGATAATTTGGGACCGTTTTTCGGAAGATAGCCAAAAGTTTAGACTAACTGGAGGCTAATGCTGCAGATTACCACCTGAAAAAAAAAAAGCCTATGAAATATGTGCAAGTTAATGCTTTCAAGAAAAGTTCCCCTTATTCAATTAGCTGTAAACATGCTGATTGTTTGCTCTGAATCTATGCCTGTTGTTTTGTTGTTGCTTTTTAAAAACCGCAAATAAGTTAAAATGGAAACTAGATATCTGTTTTTAAAAAAAATTTTAATCTTTCAATGACACGATTAATAACAGGGTGCATGTAAAATTTCAACAACCTACATCGAAGGGTTACTTGTGTGGCAGTGTCCTGCCTGGATAGTCGACCAGGTTGATGTTTATCGACTATGTCTAAGACCATGAATGTGCAGTGTTGGTGCTGAAACGGTTGGATCTCCCTATACTACATAACAATACAAAGGCCATCCATTTCCAGCACTTTACCGTACTTACTTAACCCGTGAATATCAATAAAATCAATAAAACGTCCATTTATTTTTCAAGCCCAAGATTAAGTCTACCACCCTTAGAAACAATGACCTTAACAACCACAAGTACCTACGTTTTGTGTGCGTCCCGTCCTCTAATAAAATCTCGCTTATCCATAAAATACTCGCTGGCGCACTACACTCTGGGTCCTGAGCTACACATGTAAAAGCCCCTTTTACCGATGAAATATTGTCTGTCTGTCCGTCCCGTACGATTTCTTTCTCATCAAGCATGTCGTAGGATTATAAGTTTCCTGCACCCGTTCCTCGGCAGTAGGGACATTACTCTGTAACATCGTTACATATTTTCAACGTTGGGCACTACTTCTGGGACGTATTATAGTAGGTTTATAGCGCCTATACACCCCTGGCTTAAAGGGAGTCTTTTACTTTACCTGCCATAAGTTCGATGCGAAGGCTTGAATGCGGTCCTTTATTTTACCTGTACCTATTTTATTTGTAGCACTTACTAACTGCGAATGTTTTCAACAGGATATCAAGGCCAACGTCAAACACACCAATGTGATAGACAAGAAAAAGAACAAAGTTAACAAGGGTCAGAAGGCCAGGAAAGAGAAGACATGGAATCAGGACATCAATAACCAGATGATAAATTAACTTGCCACACTGGCAGAATGTTCATAAATTAGTTTAAATAAAGAAGTCATTAACAAAATATTGCACAATTTATTGCCTGACCTATTTCGCTGTATCTTGCCGGTTCACTGTGAGCTGCTGTGGCTGAATATTCACCTACTGGCCCAAAGCGTCTTGGGTTCCAGTCCACATCAGGCTCTTTTAGAATTAAATTATCGTCTTGATTCCCAGGTCGCCTCAACCTAGAATGGGTAACAGGAAATATCCTTGGAAGTAAAGGCGAACAGGGCGATGTTGACCACATCACTCATCGAGTGCCGGCTGACATAAACAGATATGATTCTAGAAGTAGATGCCCAAAAGGTCCTTTACTCTCACTTCCCATCAGGTACGTTTTAAAGAATGTATATCAACTTAGATAATGAACCTCAAAATGACGGTGAATCCTTTTAACTGAAATACACAAATCACACGATCTCTTGTTGCAATGTGCATCTCACGATGAAAGTCTTAGACTGATTATGTAATCATTTTGTTTACATAACATGATGCCGGAATGCCTGTCATCTTGTTCTAGACATCCATCTCTAGAGTGCAATAAGAAGCATGTGATCTGTGTATTTCCTTGTAAAAGATTCATATCTTATGATTCATCACACTGGTATGCTGTTGTGAATTGTTTAGTAATGCATCTGGCGAGATACAATGAAATAAGTGTCAATAAACTGTGCTGCACAATGGTACCTCGGGTCACAAATGTTTCTACTTGTGAACAAATCGGCATATGAACACAATTTTTGAACACATTTTGACTCAGCTCACAAAAAATGCCTCGAAGGCACAAAGGACCATAGACTAGAATCAACACAGATAAACGCGATGAGATCCAAAGTGAACAAATTAAAGTTAAGCAGGAGGAGAACTCAGGAGAGGAGGACGAAGAGGTGGTACATGTTTCAAGTGCTGAGATCAAAGTGAAGTGCAGGTTTCTACCGAGAAGCATCAACCTAACAAAACTATGGCTAGCTGAGCAGTGGATATTTTAAATAGAAATGACGTAGTTTCCTATTTTTTTTAAAAATTATCCAACAAAGAATAGTATCTTTGGATTGTTATGTTGTGAAAATACCAACCACCGAACCACTATTCAGGAAAAAAGACAGTAGAAATCCATGCAGTTTCCCCGCGTAATAGTTGAATGGGACTCTCCTTCAAACGAGCAGTCTACCTCCTCTTCCTCTGCCATCTACCAGTGCCAGCAACTATCAACCACAAAAGTAAAGTTACACCATTGAAAGTTACAAATAATAATAATGTTTCTGGGGCGGGCAAAACGATTAATTGGATATGCAGTAATTTTAATGGGAAAAAATGTTTTGGTTTGCAAATGGAGTCAATAAATGAATTAAGTTTCTGACCCGAGGTACACTCTATATTGTTTTTTATTATGGAAATTTACCAGAGGAAAATATTGTTTTGGATTTGAAAGTTGACTGTTCTAATATCATTATGAAGGATTCGTTGGCTACACTATTTTGGTTTCAGCTATAAAAAAGAAAACTAGACATTTACTGGTATGCTGCCTAAGTATGGTTCACTAACTGATATACAGATTAATGATACATTTATTGATATCGATAAATTAATGATATATGATTTTTCCCACACTATTACTTAATGATAATTCACTACCAACATCGATAATTGCAAGATTAACTGACTAAGTTGACAGTGTAATAAACAGCAATTCTCTATTCTATTCACACATCAACATCTTCCTGTTGTGCCGTTACATGCCACATAGGGCTCAGTTTATTCTTCCATTCCCTGCTATTCTGTGCTTTTGTTTTAATATTATGGATGGAATCCAGTCCAGTACCTTTAGCCTCTCTCATCAACATTCGTCTGAAGGTTTGAGTTGAGTTGAGTCAAGAGACATCACAGCACTCGGGGCATTTCCATGTGTGCTTCATCCTCATCTTCAGCAGCCAGCGCAGAGTTCCAATACCGATGGTACCGGTCATAATCTGGTCATATGTTTGTCTCGCCTTTCCTCTGAGTGTAGTGAGCCAACCAGACCCTCTGGTTACACCCAGGTGCCTCATTCTCTCCAGGCCATAATAATCTTGTTTCTCTACTGATTCCGTTTCTTGTTTCCAAAGAGCTTTGACTACATCTGCCTTGTCAGGTATCAATTCACCACCCAGTGGTGCAGATCCAGCCAATCTGTCTGTCTGTTTATTACCCACTACACTGGCATAGCCTGGAGAAAAGATCCAAAGTATGCTCAATACTGGTGACCTTCCAAGTGAGGCTTGCCACTCTGCTCGAAGCATCCCTGTCTGCACCTTTCTCAGCATGCCTTCAGTCTGTTACAATTACCACATGTGTATGCATCTTATTCTCTAGCCACCGGAGAGCTGCAGTTTCGTCTGAAGGTTTCTCTTTACTAATCATTCAGGGATACATAATAGGCAACACTGACACTTCAAAGATAAATTAGCCGGCATGTTGACAGTGTTATAATAAATTAATTTATTTTACTAAATACTTGAGGATAATTTGATACAAGGATAATCACACTGAAAACACTGATATTAAAAATGTTAGATATATTATAAAATGTTGAAAATAATGTATCGTTGTGGGTCGGAGGACCGAGCTCCAGCACAGAAAGATCATTAATACAGTATAACTAACATGCGATCTGCTGATCACTTGCGGCCCACCAGGTGAATAGCCCTGCTCTACTGCATGTAGAAGGTATGTGTGCAGCTGATGTACAGTATTCTGGGATGCCTGTCCATGTTGGCAAAGAGTATTGAAAATAAATTAATGCACTACTGTGGTTAGTGGGCTTGCCTGCAGAGCAGCAGTACGATTTCATTACCGGAAAGTTGCCAGATTTTTGTTGAGTACTAATGGTGCTTCTTCATTGCAGATGGGGTGCTTCTAGTCTATATCCATTGTGGCTTTCTGAGCAGGAGCCCACGGTTGACCTCATAGGGCAGGGCTTTTCAAATAAATTTACTAAAGGGCCACAATTTTCCAAATCTGGACTGTCATGGGCCAGAGGTCCGAGGCCAAACATAGAAAGATCATTAATACAATATAACTGGAAATGATCTGTGGGCCATCTGCTAGGCCTCCGCAGCCATATTTGGTCCACGGACGGCCAGCTAAACAGCCCTGATAGAGGGTGATTTCATTTGGTACCATGGTTACTCCCCCTGATTCAACAATGTAATCTTGCATGGACTAAGAGAACTTGGCATGAGACTGACTTCCTACACAGAGCCCTAGGTGCAGAACCCACAGAGATGGGGACAAGTTTACATAAGGTTTGGTGTGAGTTGTGCGAGGGCCTTAGATCTAGTAGGAGCCGCCACGGTAGCAGAGCGGCCAGACGTTCAGGAATACCCTAAGATCTTGGTTCAAACCTGTATCGAGTCAGATGATATACCTATTATTTTTTTTTTTTTGCATGCCTGGGTCGGTCTCCCCATGGGAAAACCACCCAGCAGAGTTTTCTTTTTGAGATGGATCTTGCCATTTTGGTGACACCCATGTGTTTGGAACCGATCCCAGCCCTTCTGGCCAGACCAAGTGCAGCAGAGCCACACTTTGATCTTAGCCAAAAGGTCGAGAAGCGATCCTGACCTCTAATCTCATATAGCTATTCTGGTTTTTCCAAATTGAAAACTGAAATTATAAGATAATTTCATGCCAAAGAACACAGTGATCACAACGCCATTGAGTGTCAAGTGGTCTAAAATAAAAACAAAATGAGCGAAGGTATGTGAAGGCACTGGTGTGGAAACAAGTCATTCACTCTTACTTCACTAAGTGCCATTTTCAGGACGAAAGGAACAAGAAAAGAAAAACCAGCTTCTGCCTCATTCATCAAGAGATGTGTAAATGTCTTCATTCTCAGCTGTTTCAAAGGATCATGTTAATCCTATGCTGTAACTGTGGAAAATGTCCTTAAAACCAGTGGGTATTGCCAAGTCACACTGGTCAATCGCTATGGGGTGTGATTCTCCTTCCTCCCTACAGCACAGTAACAACACTAACATCTGGAAAGATGACAACAAAGTTCTGGAAGTGCTTGAGTTTCTTCTCAGAAATCCCACAAGGAGAATCTAAACAAGTCTACAAATTCTGTAACAAATGAAAAGCCAACAAACATCTGTTTCATTTATTTTTATTTGCTACACTTCTTCTTGAATGCTTTCCAGCATCAGGGCAGGAAGAGATCTCTGGAACGGGCCTTTCTGTTTGCTTCGTATACAGTACTTTTCAGTGTCTGTGATATTTCAGTGGTTCATATGGTGCATGGTTGACATCTATACTATATTCATGAATTATGTGAATCTGTCCTTGTCTGTCACCAAGTAGCGGGCCCTCAGCCCAGCCTGAACACAAACATCTGAATTCATCAACCAGACCTGGTCAAATGCACTCACTCATACCGAGAGTCGTTAGATCTCCCTGTGATAAACAACCCTCACAAGAAACTGAGGTTTCTGCAGATTCAGCACCAACTGTTACAGTGTTGTCTTTCATTTACATCAGCTTGTCACGCAGTCATCATTTCCTCCATGTGACCTCAACTTTATCAGTTCGGTATCTATTGGGGGAAAAAAAGGTATATCTCAGACTGATAACATTAACTGCATTCAGAAAGCAACATCATCATCATCAAGTGCCTTACCACCTCCCACGGGCAACTGACTTGAGTTCAGTTTATAACTAACATCATAGCACAACTGTTCCATAAGCACTATGTCCCTTCTTAAGCAGACAGTAACAAATTAGTTCTGATGGTACCAGAAGCAGTTTGATTGTACATCTGTCTCGCCCTTCCCATGAGTGTTGAACATCGGCCAGATCCCCTGTTAACTCTCCTCAGATCCTAACGATCTATTTATAACTACACACTGTTCACTCACTCCCAAAAAGGCCCTCACAACATCTAGCTTGTCATACATCAATTCACCACCAAGAGGCTCAGGTGGTGAGCCTATCTGCCTGCTCATTTCCCAACACACCAGCATGACCTGGAGAAAACATCCAAAGGATGTCAACTATATGGAACCTCAGAAGCCATGCTTGTCCCCACCTTTCTCAACATACTCTGTGAGTCAGTTACAATTATGACATGTGTGTACAGCTGATTCTCAAGCCAGTGGATGGAAGCAGTGACTGCCTCCACAAGCTGCACCACAAAGAGCTGTCCCTGAGAGTCTTGGTCAGCATGAAGCCTGGACTGTTCAAGTTATTCACAACATTCAACCCAGAACCTAAATCTCATTTGCTTTCAAAGTCTCATTTGTTATTTATACATTCCAAGACCCACTGTCACACACCAGAACAGAATTAACATAATAACATCTCAGGTATGTGGTTTTTTTTTAAATTCTGTCAAAGCAGTAACAAATTACATTTTATGATTAAGAAAATCAACACATGATAACCTAGAACAAGACCAAAATCCAGAAGAGGACAAACATCCTGAACCTTTCACTAGAGTTTACAGCCAGCAAATGCCAAGAAAAAGGAAGAATAAAAAGAAATACATAAACAATGTCATCTACTTCTTCACGTTGTCCTCATTTAGTGAGACAATTATCAGTTATGGATGTTATTCAAATCATCCATTATACAGTCTTGCAGTCTTGCACAGGATCCCAGCCAGTGCTACAGAGCCTGTGTACTGTGCTGAGCTTCTTCGGACTTAAACTTGAGTTAGAAGAAGAACGGGGCACTTATGGGTTACTGCCCGTATGCTATGATGTTGATCCGTTGTTCAAACTTCAAACTTCATTAATTAGGCCTTTTGTAAAATATACTAAACAAAACTTGCTACCCTTTCATTAGGACATACAACATAACACACTCATCTTTCATCAGGACACACAACACAGCACACTCACCTTTCATCAGAACATACAACATAACACACTCACCTTTCATTAGGACATACAACACAGCACACTCACCTTTCATCAGAACATACAACATAACACACTCACCTTTCATTAGGACATACAACATAACGCACTCACCTTTCATCAGTAGCATACAGAGTTGCCCCCCTCTCTTGTGCCATTATCTCCATCATTTCCTGCAGTCTTTTATTACCTGCACAAAACACAGACAATTAAATAGGGAGAATAATATAAAGGATATGAACTGAACTAATGTCTGGTATTTGTAGGAACAAATTGGGGGAAAAAATCTGTGTGTGGTCTCAAAAGCAAAATTAACTGACAAAACTCTTTCAAAGTCTCACTGCATCTGAATCTAAGAGGTAAGAGCTAAGGAACCAACAGCCTGCACATATTTGAGCCAGATCTGTAAAATGAATATACACACAAAACCTTAGTTCTGGAACAAGACACAATCCAGAGGTGAATGAATAACCAGCAATGTCCATCAGAGTTTACAGCTGGTGAATGGTAAGAAGAAGAAATACATTGTAGTCAACTGTAAGAAAGAGAACAAATAGATAGATATTTATATATATATATATATATATATATTTAATGTGTGATGAGAAGAAAGGCACTAGAGAACAGTATGATGACTGGAGACAACAAGCAAAGACAGACTAATAGAAATGAATTGACAAGTTCTAAGAAGTCACACGAAACAATATTATCATTAGAAATTACTCAAAGAAAGTGCTCTGTAAACAGACATGAATGCAAGACACATGTTGAAAATTACGAGCAGAAGTCAATAAGTAATTCACAAATGGTTATGGGATGGCAGGAAAATGTAGTTGGTGGTGTCTTTAGGTGCCAGCAACATCAAACTTGTATGTCTCCGTTCAGTAGTTGGTGCTAGGTGTTGCATACGTATGCACAACACAGAAACAAATTAGTGACTGTACTTACGGAGTGCGCCCTCAGAAAACAACAAGCTGTTGTGAATTTTGGGGTGGGGGGACAAAAGGGCTGCCTGCAAAGAACATGCTTCCTGTTAATGGTGACAAATGTTTATTCCATAATGTGGTGCACAGCTGGGTATAGAATTTTTCTCAAGGATGCTCTATGATTGTTGATGAAGTCCGATCTGGTCATCCTGTTGGGACTGCAACAGACGCTTCTATGCAGCGGGTGGAGGAGATGATCAGAGGTGACAGGCAAAAAAGGGTTGACTCTGTAGCAGCTGCAATAGGGTGCTCACGTGGTTTCTGGTCCACTGAAAACTTACCTAGGTGGGAGATATTTCCCGAATAACGCAGAAGTTCAATGTGAAGTGAAAATGTGGTTTAGAAAACAGACACAGTTCTATGCAGCAGGTTTGGGAGGACTGATAAAACGATCGGATAAGTGGATCAAAGTTGGTGACAATTATGTTTAAAAAAAAGGGACAGTGTATGTGTAAAAATAAATGGTTTTCAAGTGGTTATCGTCTGTTTTTTTTAACAACCATTTGTGACTTACTTATTGACTTACCTTCGTACATAAACTCTTATTTAGTGTACTACAGGAACTACTTATTTAATGACCTCCATAAATAACTATTTAATTTAAAACAACTGTTACTAAAAAAACAAGTACTCACAACCAACTCCTCCAACTATGAGAACCTCGTTAGAGCCACAGTGAGCCATGGCTCTTTCTGTTGAATGAATAGATGTAAGTATTTGTTACAGAACACATCATGCCATTCTAGAACATTCACTTTCAGTAACTTTACTGCTACCGCTCTATGACTGAATAAAGAAAACACCACACCTTGTGGTCTCGTACACTAACACCTTCACAGCGAAAAATACAGAGACTAAAAATCACAAGGGGGTTGTTATAGTTAAGTATTCTCATTTTCGGGGAGTCGCTGTGGTGTAGTGGGTAGATGCTCGCGTGCGGATCGGAAGGTCATGAGTTCGGGTCCTGACATAGCTAGACATTTTCCCCAAAATTACCTTGGCTCCCATGTCGATCCAGCCTTGAGTGGGTACCAGGTACAGTCCTGGGAAGTAAAAGTGGCCGGCGTGATGCTGAACACATCACCCACCAAGTGCCGATTGGTCTATAAAATATACGTGTAGCCTATTTGACCAATAAGCTTGAAGGCATGGAAAAGGGTCCTTTACTTTACTTATTCCCATTTTCTGTTTTGTGTTCACTGACAAAAATCACTTAGCAAAAGTTTAAGTTTTTTTTTTTAAATTATTTTTTTTTCAAGTTTCTCATTAATATTTTCTGTTCAACCAATGCACTACCATGATTCCCTTTCACAATTAACTCAACACTAAATGAAGAACATGATAATTTAGTAACAATTTTCCCTGGTGGGTTCCGGACCTACTTTTGAGGGGGAAAATAATAGACCCACTAACCCACCTAAAATCCATGATGTAAAAGATAACTAGGGGCGTTTCCTTTGAAGTCAGAGTGCATCAGCCTGAGAGGCAAGGACTCAACAGTTCAGCAAACAAACAAATGAGATCTGTAAAAGGGATGTGCACATGAAACTCAAATTCTGGAACAAGACCGAAGGTCCAGAAGTGGACAAACAACCACAACTTTCTGTCAGAAGAGAAGTCACAACTTATTTTTTTAGCTCTAGCATGTCGTCGTCGTCATCACCATCATCATCATCAAGTGCCCGGCCAAATGGCATAGACAATCATGCTTCTCCACATTCCGTCATCACCAACAGCATGCACCAACATGTATGCTGGCAGATCTTCTTCGTAGCACTTACCAGCTGTAAACTGCACCAGACAATTCTGGTTGTTCACCCACTTCCGGACTTTGGTCCCAGGACTTGAGTTTTATGTGCCTTTACATTTCACAGATCTGACTTATTTGTATGCAGACTGTTAGTCCTTCACTTCTCAGGCAGATGCATTCCAAATTTGAAAGAAACATCCCTAATTAGTTGTTTTTTATGACATGTTAGGGAAGCACCAAGGCAGACCTTGAAGGAAACATCCCTAATTCGTTGCCTTTTATGACATGTTAGGGAAGCACCAAGGCAGACCTTGAAGAAAACATCCCTAATTCGTTGCCTTTTATGACATGTTAGGGAAGCACCAAGGCAGACCTTGAAGGAAACATCCCTAATTCGTTGCCTTTTATGACATGTTAGGGAAGCACCAAGGAGGACCTTGAAGGAAACATCCCTAATTCGTTGCCTTTTATGACATGTTAGGGAAGCACAAGGCAGACCTTGAAGACAACATCCCTAATTCATTGCCTTTTATGAAATGCTTCTTAAAAGCAGAGGGACATTCCCCCCTCCCCCCACCCCCAAAATCGGTCCCCTGAACCCAAAAAGGAAATAAAAAGCTTCTTGTTTTCTAAATGTCTCTTTCCATAAATCTGTTCACTTGTTATGTGTTCCAGTTTTTCTCTTTTTGTAATGTGGCCCGAAAATTATGATTGCTTCTTTGAGACGACTTTGTGTCCAAATGCCTTTCTTTTTCTTCACGTCTGTTTCTTTTTTCTTCTCTCTACTAGTGGTTTTCAGGTGAGAAAGCCATAAGCCTCATAAAGGCTGTGGTGCAATGCATATTCTTTAGTGATCCACACAGCTGGCTTTCCACTGGAATGCTATCCGGCCAGATGTGGGATCTCCCTACCGCACATGTTCAGTATTCTGGGATATCTGTTCACAGGCGCAAAGTTGAATTTCTTGCACATCTGGCCGGGAAGTCTATTGTTACCCTTTTTCAAGATAAAGACACAGAAAATAACTACAAGAGAAATCGCTATCATTGCAGGGTCACTAACACACGAAGAGATGGGGTTATGAATGCCATCATTAGAGAGAAAGTCGGAATAAGATCATTCATGTCTGGATTATATTGGCAGACAAAGAATGAAATGGTTCAGCCATCTCGTGAGAGTGCAGCCAGACCAAACTGCATATGAGACATTTAACAGCAGACCATCTGGGAGGAAGGCAAGGGAAAGACCAAGAAAGAGATGGATAAATGGTGTAGCTGAAACCTGCAAAAAAAAGATGAACAAACCCATCATCCAAGAAGAAGACAATGTAAACACTTACGTAAGGTAATCACTTACCTGTGATTTCAATCAGCATAGCAAACACTGTCTCCTGCAAGGAGAAACATAAATCCTCTGGGCTATATTCACCACTCTCCAACAACCTGGGAGCTTTTTCCTGCACAGCACATGAAAAAGATGAACATAAATCAATGTGCGGGTATTAACACTACCTGACAGTAAGAGAGATAGAGAAAGTTACAAGAAGATTCATATATATATGAGAGACGCAGATATATATAAACAGAGAACTGAAGAAAGATAGGGATTCAAAAAGCAAAACAGGCAGAGAGAGAGAGAGAGAGAGAGAGACATACAGACACAGACAGAAGGAGAAAGACAGAGGTTAAAACAAATGCAATACTCAATAACTAGTTATTAGTTTACTGTGCCTTACTTCGCAGAAACCATGTTTACGCACTTGCAGGAATATGTAAATATTTTCAGTTAAGTCTTCACCAATTTAAAAAAGAGTTACCTGTCCTTGATTTGCAGAAGACTCCATTAAAACAAATTATGTTATGATGAAGAATGATATCTACCTCAATGTATGAAAGCAAGCCTGAGAAAGACACATCCATTCCTTTAACGACATAAGGCATTTCCAGAAATTTCTTGCCTCTGTAAGAGAACAGACAATAATTTCAAATCAAGGAAAGGTTCTCATTGCAGATTCTACACTTGGGATTTGAAGTGTTAACCCTACCAGACCTCAGGCCCTGAACCTAACTATACCTGAGCCCCTGGGCATTAACGCGAAAAAACCAACCTGATATACAAAAATATTAATTACATGCAAACAAATGGCCAGAATAAGATGAAACTTGGAGACACTGTAGAAAATAGGTTAATCTTTTTTCTAGCGCCAATTTTCTACCTTTGTGTGCTAATCCACCCAGCAGGATCAACTTTGTTTCACAAAGTGAACACCGGATGTTGATGTTTGAGGGACACGCCCCCTTCTCCTACTATCGATCTATTTCTAGATTTATAATCTTGAAGATTCTCCTCCTCATTCCACCTCTCACTGACTGTGTCACTTCAACTGGGAACGTATTCTTCATGAAATTATGACTCCACAGAGTCTGAATAAACCAAAGTATCAATCACCTGTTGGACTGTGAAAAGCCTAGACCTACTTCACTTTCCTGCCGCAGTGCTTGGTTCATCAGCCATTCGTTTCATTTTCAGAATTTTTTCACGTAAAACAACACAAATTTTATCCAAACACATCTAGGAAGATCTCATTACGATTGGCTAGTAATTTTTAGTTTGTGACTCATTGTTTTCTCATAGTACGCAAATTCCCGACTTTGAGGGACAGCGGTTTAGCGTCAGGTTAATAAATTCCTGTAATAGCGGGCCAGCGGTCTGGTAGAGTTAAGTCTTCACATGCTGCAGGTGGCAACTTTATGAGCCAGAATGGCAGTTTAATTCCCCAGTTTTTCTTTTGCAAATTCCTGAATATTCAGAAAAATATCACGCATCAACTTCTTTTTTTTTTTTTTTCGTGTTCATCTGCATTTGATCAGTAGTATTGTGGTTTACAGCTAAGCTATGATAACTCAAAATACTTCAAATTTCAGCAAATTCCTAATTACTAACCTTTTATGACATGCTTGTTAAAGTGCAATGTGTCTATTTCTTCTCTCAAAATGGAACCACAGAACCTACACAGGAAGTATCAACTTTCAGAAGCATCAATATCATCCACATCAATATTTATCAGAGAGAGAGGACACCTATATTGTTGGAGGACCATTTGGCAAAGCAAGTGCACTGACCATTCAGCCACTGTGGCTCGTCATTTCATTTTATAATGACCGCCTAGCGTTGGTTTCAACAGTGTTATCGACAGCTGACAATTCAGAAAGCAACGACAAACTACTAAACGTAAAATTGCCCCCAAAAATTATGGGGCTGCTTCTGCAATGGCATGTGAAAGATGGGCAACTAACCAACTAAAAAGTTTAACTTAATTTAAAGTGAACATATGTAATTCTCCGGAAACTGAACATAGGCAGTGTGATTCCCACATGTCTTGATAACACCACTTCTTCCTAACAGTAAGAATACAGTATGCTCTTTTCAATGTGTGTATATATGCATAGTTACCTATGTATGTGCACATGTTGTATGCATGTAGGCACATATAATGTGTAAGCATTCCCCGGTGGGCTCCACAACGCCCAGGAGATGGTGGGAGGAGGAGGGCAGAATAGATTCTCTGTTCTTTAATATGTATGTAGTAAAAGGCATTAATTAAGGGTCTAATGAAATCAGATGTGTTGGAACAAAAAGCACAGATGCTGCAGCCTAGCTGTAAACCACAACACAACATGCCAAACATTCTTTTAAAGACAGCCGAGTGGTCGCAAGATATGGCATCCGCCTCGAGTGCTGGAGGTCCCGGGTTTAATACCGGTAAAGGCTGGGATTTTTTCATGTGGACTTCTAGTAATTTCTCCTGGTCTCTGGGTAGTAAGATCAGATGCCAGTGTGTATTGTTGTGTAGGTAAAAAAAATTCCCTGGCGTTGGAAATCGAAAAAGAGTAGTCTAACCACGCTGCCCGGGCAAAATTTGGAGTTTAAAATCTAGTATTTCAGGATCCTTACCAGTGTTATGGAGTTCATGCACTGCGCTGAGATTCTTCAGACTCAAGAGTTAGAAGTAGAACAGAGCACTTATGGGGTATACTCATGTGCTGTGATATTGATCCGCTGAATAAGCAAACATAAACAAATTCTTTTAAAGGTAAACAGATAAGAAGACACTGTCTCCAGGAATGTACATGTGTATGTAAGCACGCATGTATATATCCAAAATCTAGACGTTGATTTGAGGTGAAATAAGTTAGGAAAAGCAACTAAAAACATTCAGTTAAGCTGGGTCAAGAACTGACATCACAGCACTCGGGGCCTTCACATGCTTGCTCCGTCCTCATCTTCAGCAGCCAGCGCAGAGTTCCAATAATGATGGTACCGGTCACATTCATAAAAACATTCAGAATGGACGGATAAACTTCAAAAAGAGACTAAAATAAACTAGCTGAAATGCTAAAACTGTAAACATTCTGTATACATAACTTACCGTTTAGCAAGCTGTTCAATGTTGTAACCTGGACTTGGGTCATTGGACAACTGGAGACAGAATGTCAAACAAATAAAGCAAAGGCGAGAAACTTGCATTGTTTCCTTTCCATCGAAAGATAACATTCATTGGTAAATCAATGGGTTGCAGAGGGTTATCACTATCTGTAGCTCATACAGGTCAAGATTTGTCCACACTTTCCAAACAACAAATATACCAGCCATTGTCTTGTCCAGAAGTGAAAACCCTCATTAGGAGAAAGTTAGAAACAGACTGGAAAACAAACACTGGATGCAAACAAGATTTCTTTGAACATCTCAACAGAACTGTTACCATTTTCCACTTGCCCATAAGGATATAGCAGACCTAACAAACACTGACCTAAATTAGGTATGAGCCAAACAGATCTCTGTATCTTCGTGCTGAATTATATTTACTCTGCGCTTTATCCTAATATTGCTTTAAACCGCACGGATTTAAATTGTTTCCAGTCCTTAGTCCAGACAAAGCGACTCAGTCTTGGGTAATGTTACACAATTACACCGGGGCTAGAGAATTCCCTTTCACATGCCCATGTCATAAATGTTATCTCCTGACCAGACTGCTTTGAACAGACTTTTGATGAGACTAGGGGTGTAGGTTTGATTCTCACGCCAGTGTCATAATGTTATCTCCTAACACAGCCTGAGTGGGGCCCTTTTGAACAGGGGAATTGAGCGGACTGTAGACATTGAGGCGAGGAGAAGTTTAAAGTTTAACACGTCAGTGTAATTCGGGGTAAACTAGATTGGGGCACTTAAGAATGTTTGCTCTAGGGATGTCAGTCCATAATTGACTGACAGGCCACTTGTTAGCTAATGTGATTTGATAGGTACTTCGGAGGAGGAGCTTAAGCCATCATCTTGAGGGTTGGGTAAAAACTAAGGAAAGGGAGGAGTTTAATTTGGACAATAGATTAATACTTATACTGCGAGCATCGTAGATTTACCTCATATCGCCGCCAGCAGGCCACAGACTCAGACCTACCGTTGAAAAGTACTTTCTCCCTGATTGAGTCGTGTTCGGCATTTGCTGGAAAAGTTCCCAGGTGAATATTAATTAATTTAATCTTGTATACTTAGGTTAGGGAGTTAAGCTTAGTCTATACTACCTTTTCCTAATTTGTCTGCACATTCTGCTTGAAATAGTTTCTGTGAGTATTCAGTATCTCAGTTAGGGAACTGCTAAACTATTCCTATTTCCTGTATGTTTGTGTCACATGTTTTTTCATTGTATGTTTTCATGTGTATAAAATAAGATGTGAACAATGACATTTGCTATAATGAAATGTAATTATATTGTTTTCACGATCAGCCAAAATATGAGTTGGGACTGTGGGAAATGATGCCCAAATATGTGCAGGGATGCTGCTACGTTTTGTGTGCCCACCATGTGCTCACTTAATGTGTTCACCTAAACAGGGGATTTATAACCCCATGGGAAGAATGATGGGTTTACAGTATTTACTGTCACTGAAAGATAATATTCAGGACAGCATGCACATATAAAATGGTTGGAGTTTCAGCACATAACCTGCGCCACATGTTTATGTCAAATCAATGTCAGCCAATTCGAAGTCTGAGTGAAGACGGACAACAGACTTAGAAAGTCAACTATCATGACATAGCATTTGAGGGAAGGCAGGATATGTGACGCCCATGTAAGACAAAAGACCTTCAGACTAGACTGGAGAGGATGTGGAATATGAGGATGAGTGATGGGCTATATCTTATTATTATATGTTGTATTAATTGATACATGTATTCTTAGTGTAAGTCAAGATACTACACGTATGTGTTTTGTTTCCATGATTACAGCGCCCATGTGACAATCAGTCCATGAAGTAGCCTACATTGTGTTAGACTCGGCCAGCTGGGAACCAGGTGGAGAACGAGGTGGGGATGAAGTGGAGAATAAGCTGAAACAGGCAGACAACAGGCAAGGAAGAGTTGGACAAGCTTGACAGTTCCTCACGGCTGTCAGAGGCTTATAAGTTGAGTTAACCCCTTTATGTTAACCTATTATCATCATTATCATACCACTCTAAACCCCGAGCTGTTTGTCTCGCTGACGCTTAAAACCTCTTTACGTTAACCAGTCACTGTTTGTGTAAATCAACAAACTGGGAATTTCATTGTAGTAAATAAAGCTGTATGTCAAGTTTTAAACTACATAGTTTGTTAAATTCCAAATGTCTGTTCTTACATGTTTAAGTAAACTGTTAAGATAGAATACCATTTGGTGGGGGCTCAAATAATATAATAATTCTTTAATTATTCATAATAAAACCGGGAGAAGGTAGATGACGGAGGAATCACTTGCCCTGTCTAATTATTCATTAAGTATGATAGACATCTAAAATTCCTTGCCTTCTCTTGTGGGTACCAAGTGCAGCTAATGTTAAAGTACTTAACGAGCCAATATGGTTGTTTTCTTGGGTATCCAGGACTGTGTCTGAGAGCAACATAGCTCAGATTATAGTTCCGTTAATCTGGTGGAGGGAATGTGTTGAGAGGAAGATCCCTACTCAACAACATAAACATTCAAACCACCGTCACGTCACACTGGCGAGCTCGCCGAGATTGGGACGGGGCTAATTACTCCTAGACTAATGAAAGTAAATTTTTAAAATTTAACTTTAACTCTTCTGCCAGTATAGTCTAAATTAAAATTATTAATTTATACATGGGGAGAGATTACAAAGTAATAAATAACTTTTTACTAAAATCAATAATTGGATAGTATCATGTCTATCATTGATCACTTCATAACCATTGATTATTGTTTATTTAGTAAATTTTAATGTTGATGATTATTATATTTGCTTGCATGTTTCATCATTTGATATAGATTGTAGAGCATTATATGTTGACATCATATCATTGATACTTATGCTTAGTGACTGAATGTAAAATCACATCATATCATTTATTGGTGTATCCTCTGTGCTGCTAAAATATTCTAAAAGCTGTCAGTCTGGTAGGCAACTTTGATTCATTTACATCTTTGTGCGGCTGTCATAGGCTACTCTCTTGCCCAGTTTACCTTGCTCTGACATATTCTTTTATTCCGGAATCGGGGTAGTATTTTATTTATCTCTAGATAGATCTAATAAGATAGAATGGACTTACGCACCGAGTTCCAAAAAGATGTAAGGAAGATCGGGATAGCAGAGGGTAGAGTGGGAGCGCAGTTAGAATCATATGTTAAAGGCCATATGGATACTTTCGATTACATGAGTGCCCGTAATGCTGCAGAGAAGAAGCGAAAGTTGGAGAAAGAAGAATATGACTCGATGCTTGCCCGTCATGCAGCAGAGAGGCTAGAAGAAGAGAGAATGCGGCAACTTGAAGAAGAAGAATATGCTAGACAGTTGCGACTCGAAGAGGAGGCAGCTGTTGAAAGAACGAGGCGTTTTCAAGAAAAGCTGCGTAACTATCGGCCACTTAGGCAGGCGAATAGAGAACTGCAGTTAGATACAGGGAACGGTGAGAACACTATTAGGGTAGTTGAGGGAACTGACAACTCCCATACTGACACTCTGGTAGAAAGGTCTGGGACTCACTCTCTCAATGGAGAGGTGTGTTCTATTTTGCCAAACTGTACTTCATCAGGGGATGAAATAATAGACCACCCAAGACCTTGCCTCACCCCTCTTATTCCTAATAAGGACAGAGCTGACATTAAGAAGAACTTTTCTGTAGGGATAACCGGATCTACATTGCTGGCCCCATTTACTTCCATTCTTAAGCCTAAAAGGAAAAGATGGAGTAAGAAACAGAAATCTTCAAAAGGGACCGGATCTACATTGCTGGAACCCCTTACTCCCATTATCTCAGATGAGATATATGAGAGCACACCCCGCAGTAATCACAAGCGTGATAACTGTTCTAACCGTCGACACAGTGGTTCGACTGGCACACCAGCCATTAATGAGGACGAGGGCAAAGACTTACCCAACTCCCATAATCCCTTTGGTCCTTCCAAACAAGAAGATGAAGTAAAGCAGACTAATGTAGGGAATAACACTAAACCTGTTTCCCCTATTTCCCTTGATGCGATTGCATACAAAATAGAAATAGTTAGTTCTGACTTTTCGCCCAAAGTAGTTGACTGTGATGGTAGCGACAAATCCCCTTATTTGCCTCCACTAGACTTGGTATGTGAGAGCCAGATCAGGGCGGAGATAACAGATAAGGAGGATAGTTCTCTTAAGTTCTTGACGACCTTAGAGACAGTGAGTAAACAGGACATTGCTGCAAGTCCTGTGCACTCTGATACTGGACAGACAGAAATGTTTGCCATTGATGAAGAAGAAGGTACTTCTTGTGTGCAGGGAGACAAATTGTCTCTATCCTGTACAGCTGGGGCGACAGGGATACTTCTGACGAAGGACCCTGAAGCGAAACAAGCCATAAATAGTAGGGAACCCCAACATTCTGGTCTTGTATTACTCTTCGCTTCGAAAGAAGTGACAGGGGTATCTCAGCTGATAGTGGAAACTTCATGGCGAAGAAATGCCACTTTACTGTCTGCAGGAAACCCTGAGTTTCCTAATGATTTGACTGTACCCCCTGACTTGATTTCGTGCTCTGATTCTGGACTGATCTTAATGAAAGAGAATTCCACCCTGACAATTTGTAAAGGGACAGAAAGGATGCACCGAGGAGGAAACCAGTGGACACTCCTTCAAGAAATCGGCAGTGGTCAGTTGCACTCACGGCATGCTGTCATGATGAGTGACTATATCCCTCAATTTGAGAGGAGATTAGTGACAGATTTTTTCAGGATCTGTAGATGTAGGAAAAGAGAATCCTACCTGACTACAACTCATCCTTTTCGGAGAGCACTTCAGGCCCTCCCTATGCTAATAGGGCGTGGCGAAGTGAGGAAATGGACAGGGACTGTCAATCAACGATGTCGAGGAATCCCATTGTTGAAACGGAGATTATTTCTTATCCTGCGGGAGAAGAAACCTCCAGATAAATGGATATTACGGAGCGGCTGCTCAGAATACCCACATGATTCTAGGACTAAGGACTTAGCCTGGAATGAGGGACAATTGGTGACTGTATATCGATGCAGGACATCACGATTCCACAAGGAATACTGGAACAATACTGGAGATGACAGGTTGTACTAACATTCTTGGGGATCACTGAGTATCGTAAAATTGGTCTTAGTGGCTGCGACCAACTTAACGGAGGGCCTGTCACGAGACGATCTCAGTGATTCCAGAAGTTAGTACTTGTAATAAGTTCTTCTGGTTCTAAAGAGACAGAATTATATTTACTCTGCGCTTTATCCTAATATTGCTTTAAACCGCACGGATTTAAATTGTTTCCAGTCCTTAGTCCAGACAAAGCGACTCAGTCTTGGGTAATGTTACACAATTACACCGGGGCTAGAGAATTCCCTTTCACATGCCCATGTCATAAATGTTATCTCCTGACCAGACTGCTTTGAACAGACTTTTGATGAGACTAGGGGTGTAGGTTTGATTCTCACGCCAGTGTCATAATGTTATCTCCTAACACAGCCTGAGTGGGGCCCTTTTGAACAGGGGAATTGAGCGGACTGTAGACATTGAGGCGAGGAGAAGTTTAAAGTTTAACACGTCAGTGTAATTCGGGGTAAACTAGATTGGGGCACTTAAGAATGTTTGCTCTAGGGATGTCAGTCCATAATTGACTGACAGGCCACTTGTTAGCTAATGTGATTTGATAGGTACTTCGGAGGAGGAGCTTAAGCCATCATCTTGAGGGTTGGGTAAAAACTAAGGAAAGGGAGGAGTTTAATTTGGACAATAGATTAATACTTATACTGCGAGCATCGTAGATTTACCTCATAGTCGCCGCCAGCAGGCCACAGACTCAGGTCTACCGTGAAAAGTACTTTTTACTGTTGAGTCGTGTTCGGCATTTGCTGGAAAAGTTCCCAGGTGAGAGAAAATATTAATTTTAATCTTGTATACTTAGGTTAGGGAGTTAAGCTTAGTCTATACTACCTTTTCCTAATTTGTCTGCACATTCTGCTTGAAATAGTTCTGTGAGTATTCAGTATCTCAAGTTAGGGAACTGCTAAACTATTCCTATTTCCTGTATGTTTGTGTCACATGTTTTTCATTGTATGTTTTCATGTGTATAAAATAAGATGTGAACAATGACATTTGCTATAATGAAATGTAATTATATTGTTTTCACGATCAGCTAAAATATGAGTTGGGACTGTGGGAAATGATGCCCAAATATGTGCAGGGATGATGCTACGTTTTGTGTGCCCACCATGTGCTCACTTAATGTGTTCACCTAAACAGGGGATTTATAACCCCAGGGGGAGAATGATGGGTGTACAGTATTTACTGTCACTGAAAGATAATATTCAGGACAGCGTGCACATATATAATGTTTGCGTTTTCAGCACATAACCTGCGCCACATGTTTATGTCAAATCTATGTCAGCCAATTCGAAGTCTGAGTGAAGACGGACACAGACTTAGAAAGTCAACTATCATGACATAGCATTTGAGGGAAGGCAGGATATGTGACGCCCATGTAAGACAAAAGACCTTCAGACTAGACTGGAGAGGATGTGGAATATGAGGATGAGTGATGGGCTATATCTTATTATTATATGTTGTATTAATTGATACATGTATTCTTAGTGTAAGTCAAGATACTACACGTATGTGTTTTTGTTTCCATGATTACAGCGCCCATGTGACAATCAGTCCATGAAGTAGCCTACATTGTGTTAGACTCGGCCAGCTGGGAACCAGGTGGAGAACGAGGTGGGGATGAAGTGGAGAATAAGCTGAAACAGGCAGACAACAGGCAAGGAAGAGTTGGACAAGCTTGACAGTTCCTCACGGCTGTCAGAGGCTTATAAGTTGAGTTAACCCCTTTATGTTAACCTATTATCATCATTATCATACCACTCTAAACCCCGAGCTGTTTGTCTCGCTGACGCTTAAAACCTCTTTACGTTAACCAGTCACTGTTTGTGTAAATCAACAAACTGGGAATTTCATTGTAGTAAATAAAGCTGTATGTCAAGTTTTAAACTACATAGTTTGTTAAATTCCAAATGTCTGTTCTTACATGTTTAAGTAAACTGTTAAGATAGAATACCATTTGGTGGGGGCTCAAATAATATAATAATTCTTTAATTATTCATAATAAAACCGGGAGAAGGTAGATGACGGAGGAATCACTTGCCCTGTCTAATTATTCATTAAGTATGATAGACATCTAAAATTCCTTGCCTTCTCTTGTGGGTACCAAGTGCAGCTAATGTTAAAGTACTTAACGAGCCAATATGGTTGTTTTCTTGGGTATCCAGGACTGTGTCTGAGAGCAACATAGCTCAGATTATAGTTCCGTTAATCTGGTGGAGGGAATGTGTTGAGAGGAAGATCCCTACTCAACAACATAAACAATGTCTTTAAACTGGAACCCACAGGAGCATAGAAATAAAGACAGCCCAAAAAAGCACATGGAGAAAGGAGCTAGAGAGTAAAGTTAAAAAGATAAGTAGGTCATAAGCTGAGCTGCATGCAATAACAAAGTATAGGAAGACTTGGCATTGAGGGTTAAAGGAGAAGAAGGAGGAAGAAGAAGAATCACTTTCTTCTTTCCGTTCTCCCTGCCAGTGGTTTTCAGATGAAAAGGCCAAAGGCCTCTACGAAGTCTGTGCTGTGACACACGTCTGTAACCTGGTTTGAGCTCCTTTGACCAGAAGGGCCAGGTACTGCTGCTGACTGGCAGTATTCAACAAGCTAAACATCGCATCCATCATTTTTATTTTTTGTTACAGGCATTACAGACAGGAACTGTGTGGTGTCGTAATTTTCAGGTTCAGCTGTGACACCGTTCTGGTCTATCTGTGCCTTTCGAACCGGCACCTCCAACTTTAGAGTGCTTGTCTGTTAGGATGTGTTAGCTTTACTGTTAGGATGTGTTTTCTTAGACAGATTGCTGTCCCCAACTGACAGGTTGCATCTGCCTAGAATACACAGTATCACAAGGTGAGGCTAAAGAAAGGGATTTTATTTACACTAACCTAAACTCTCTGTCTAAAAATTGGTGCCAGGAAATATTTGAGGGAGTAATGACGGCCAGTGAGACACTGAACACATCATCCATCAACTGCCCACTAGTCTAAACAAATATGGGTCTAGCATCATATGCCCAATCTTCTTCTTCTTCTTCACATTCACTGGCTCATGTAAACTCCAGCAAAAAGATCTGGTTGTTTGTCCACTTAGAGACTTTGGTCTTATTACAGAACTTGAGTTTTGCATGCACATCCATTTTATAGATCTGACGTATTGGTATGTATACTAGTGGTTCCTTGCCTCTCAGGCAGATGCACTCTGACCCCTACTTGGTCCTTCTTGGTCAACTCTCATGACATGCTTATTACAGAGGCAGTGGGTCTATTCTTGTTTTCCCCTATAATGGGATATGGAACCCACATGGGGCATATGCCAAATACATCTTTAAGTATAGAAATATTCTTTGAATAATGAAATTATGACGTGAAAAAAGAAAAAGCTACACTCACCTTCAAGACTCTGGCAAACCTGTCCAGACAGTTGCCGACAGCAATGTCAATTGTCTCCCCAAAAATCCTGTAGCACTTCTCAGAGTAAGATATCACCTATTGCCCAGAATAAGAGCATAAATATTTATTTACATTACTTCTGCCAGACATAATCCACAATGTAAGATGATACATGCTGTAAGATCATACATGCTGTAGTGTATTGTATTACAATACCGCATGCTTAACAGCACCTTCTGTAGCACTTAAGGATGCCCCATCAACCAGCATGCCACATAGCTGCAACTGTGGTGACCCCCAACGCACCTGGGCTGCATAATCATCCATTCTAGTAAATCACTTTGACAGAATAATGAAGTCTAACTCATGATCAACCACAGTCATTCTGACAGTTTACGAGCTCCAACAGAATAAAACCACATTGTTAAAACTGTCACACAACACAGTCCATATGTCCCTAGAACTTGGACAATTCACACTTTCCTGAGTTTGCTCTTTAGACAGTTGCAATTGTCTGATGATGAGTTTCTATCAACCAAGACAATGGATCATCGCAATCAAAACATTGAGCACAGCATACCGTTTGAGGCTAAGATTTCTGTCAGCCTTCACCACCACTCCAACACAGTACAGTCACAATAAACATGCATTTCTCCCAAAAAAGAATGTATCCATTGTTGGAAATGTGCACCAAATAGCAATTCATGAAAAGACAACACAACGATCCTACAGAGAAAAAAAAACCAGACTGTGAATACTAACACAGCCGCTTATCACAAAACAACACTCGAATATGGCATTCAGATGGGAGAACAATGATTATTTTCCTTGTACCTGTGTGTTTCCTCCACTGACGTAGAGAACTGTGGGATTCTGAGCTCCAGTAATCAATCGCCCCATCTCAATGTCTTCTTACAGTCAAGAAATTGCTCATTCTTATAGACAATCTTACCCTCTATATTGATATTCTAACACTGCAAGCTAACTTTATCTTTGACTGCCAACTATAAATAATCTCAAGCAATCTTTCAGAACAAAGTACACTAATCTGGTAAATTTAACTGTAATAATTAAGAATGGTAGGCAAAGTATAA
>CAJHNH020002775.1:0-15000 GCA_905116865.2 Candidula unifasciata
GACAATCATCAGTCTGCATACAAGCAAGCAAGATATGTAAACGGATGCGCACACGAAAACCAAATCCTGGAGTGAATTTAAAGTCTTTAAAAAAATGGACGAACAAGCAAAACTTTCAGACTTAGTTTGTAGCCGGTGGACACAAAGAAGAAGGAAGAGAATGCACTTTAGTTTTCGGACATTCTGTATATTAACAGTCGCCATAAGCATCATGTTCTGTGACGATCAGCGTTGGCGGGCATGGGTTGCCGTAAACAACAGTCGCCATAAGCATCATGTTCTGTGACGATCAGCGTTGGCGGGCATGGGTTGCCGTAAACAACAGTCGCCATAAGCATCATGTTCTGTGACGATCAGCGTTGCCGGGCATGGGTTGCCTTAAACAACAGTCGCCATAAGCATCATGTTCTGTGACGATCAGCGTTGGCGGGCATGGGTTGCCGTAAACAACAGTCGCCATAAGCATCATGTTCTGTGACGATCAGCGTTGGCGGGCATGGGTTGCCGTAAACAACAGTCGCCATAAGCATCATGTTCTGTGACGATCAGCGTTGGCGGGCATGGGTTGCCGTAAACAACAGTCGCCATAAGCATCATGTTCTGTGACGATCAGCGTTGGCGGGCATGGGTTGCCGTAAACAACAGTCGCCATAAGCATCATGTTCTGTGACGATCAGCGTTGGCGGGCATGGGTTGCCGTAAACAACAGTCGCCATAAGCATCATGTTCTGTGACGATCAGCGTTGGCGGGCATGGGTTGCCGTAAACATGATCACCACAAGCAGGGATCAGGTCAGTATTCTTGACCGGTTCCATTCATATACGGAAGCTAGCGAGGTATTTATCTCTCTTTCCTTCTGGCGCTCTCTTTCATTCTGCTCGTCAGTTGTCACCAGGTTTTTAAGCAGTCTATCACTTCTCATAACATGTCCTCAAATACTGAATGCTCGGGGTCTCATTTCTTTAACGAGCTGATTCCCTGTGTGGGTTTCAGGGTCCTATTATGTGGGATGAGGGGGTGGGGGGGGGGTGGGGGGGAGAGAATAGACCCACTGCCCCCACAAAGGCATATAGTTACAGTCACTAGTTTGCAGCTTCCTTCGAAGTTGGAGCATATCTGCCTGAGAGGCAAGGAACCAACAGTCTGCATACAAATGAGACAAATCGGTAACACGGTTGCGCACGCAACAGATTGTGGAACAGGTCTGCAGTTCAGAAGTAGACGAACAACCAGAACTTTCTGCCAGAGTTTACAGCTGCTGAATGCGAAGAAGAAGAAGCAGAAGAAGTAATCAGCATGTGGTTTTTATAGGTCTCGATGAGGACACGCTCATGTGTTTTTCTGTCATTTCTTGCTATTTTTTTTTTTTTTCCCTGCTTTCTTCTCAAACACCCTATTTGTAGATTACAGGACGTTTTGTACAGTGTTGCCACTTTGGATCTTTTATATCCAAATTTAGATCTTTTTCATTGCATTTAGATACTGTTTTTGATGTTTAGATCGTAAATATTTTTCTAGAAACTTTTTATATGGTGTTAGATATTTTATAGATTATTTTTTTCTTTCATTGTCAATTAAATAATTACTGTGTACAATATTTACTACAATATTTTTGTTTTGGTCTGGCACGTACATTGTTATAACTGCCATTACTTGAACTTTGAACTCTCACTGGGGTCAACGCACAAATATCTGGCAGCCCCGGTACTGATTAATAAAAACGCGCGTATATCATACTAACTTTTGTTTCTACCGTATCCTCACTGTGCTGATTTTGCGTTTCTTTTTCATGTGATTTAAAAAAATAATTGCTCACCTTCTTATGTGGCTTTCACTTTGAAAAAACCTTTCAACATGCCAAAAGTAAAGCATGAGCAAAAAATTTGGAAAGAGTGGTTGCATGATGACAAAATTAAAAACTGGGGATATGACCAAAGCTTGTTGTAAGTACTGCAAGTGTGAAATTAAAGCGAAAATACAAAACTCAAAGAGTCATGCAGAGACTAAAAAAAGCATAAAACTGCAGTTTTATTTGAAGATATTACACCGCTGACATCTGTTTTCAGAACTATACTGATAAATGAATCATGAAAAGTTGAAGTATCAGTCGCAAATGTTTTTAATTTGTCACTGCGCATTATTGCTGAAACACTTTACTGGTTTTCCAAATCATTTGTCAGACAACAGCAATACAATACATTATATACAGCCTTGAATGATGGTTCCACACCACTGAAAATTATGTCAGATTGCAAAACTAGATGGTTATCAATTTAACCAGCTGTTGAAAGAATTATGAAGCAATGGCTGAAGTTGGAGACACACTTTGAAGTAACAAGACAAAGTGAAAAGTGCTACACAGCTGAAATACTACATGGAATGTACAGTGATGAAAAAAAATTGTTATTTATTCTCTTTTTATAACCTATTCTAATGGAAGTGCAAAAAGTTAATAAACTGTTCCAATTTAAACTTGTTGATAAAGTTAAATTACTTGATGATCTCACCTTGCTATTTCACTCGGCTAAAGACTGGTGTTGCCAACTTCTAAAGCTGATTTGCTCACTTGCACTATAGAGAGCTATTTGGCTCCTAAGCCACACCTTGGATATTAAATCGAATCAAAAATTGATGATTTAAAAACAAAAGGACTGTTAACAGAGAACGAAGAGAAAAACTTAAGAAAACGCTGTCAGGATTTCCTTATCTCATAATTGAAGCAATTGTAGCAGAGACTTCCTGAAAATCTAGATGTTTTGAAAAATATTTCACTTTTTTCTGTGAGCAACATACTTCAGCCAATAAAGGACATACCTAAATATTGTAAAGTTATAAAATTTTAGGGGCTACTGATAATAGTGTCGCGGAAGCAGAATATCAGTTAACCAAAATAAAGTTAGCTGAATGGACAAACAAAACAGAAACTAAAGCGTTTTAGAGTGAAGTCAGACAATTTAAAGATGCCTCATCAAACAGTCCATTCTGTAAGCTCTTTAAAGTGCCATGTCTGCCATGATACTACCCCACTCAAATGCTGACGTAGAAAGAGTTTTCAGTGCTAGGAATTATATCAAATCTAACCTATAAAAAAGGATTAAACTTGACCTCTTAAATTAAAATTCGGCCTGATGAGACTAGAGAAAAAGGCCTACTGTCCCACTTACAAAGAAATTTGAACAGCTAAAGCATACCAGGGTCATTTTGGATCTGAAGCTTCAACTTCATTATCTAAGCTAAGTTTATCCTGTGGATCTTGTGAGGCAGACATCAGCGAAAGTGAGGACATGATTATGTAGGGTAAGTCATAACAAAAGCTATGTAATTTTTGACTTTTTCAATTTGGATATTTTTTCTAGATCATTACCACGCAGATTTAGATCTTTTTAGATATTTTTTGACACCGTTTTGGATATTTTTTGTCAAAGAAAAGTGGCAACACTGGTTTTGTTCGGCTTGTGAGCTTAGTTTTCATTTTGCAAATGCATATAATAACACAGTTTAAATACTTTAACACTTTTATTTCTTGATGTCAGTTTAGATATTTTTCATTGATGACAGCTGTAATTGGTAATTATGTGTGTCCACATTCTTCTGCCACGTGTGTTACCAGATCCTCCTATACATGTGGTCTCCAGGCTCCAGCCGCTTGTGTGTGTTTGTGTGTGTGTGTGTGTGTTTGTGTGTGTGTGTGTGTTTGTGTGTGTGTGTGTGTGTTTGTGTGTGTGTGTGTGTGTTTGTGTGTGTGTGTGTGTGTGTTTGTGTGTGTGTGTGTGTGTGTGTGTGTTGTGTGTGTGTGTGTGTGTGTGTGTTTGTGTGTGTGTGTGTGTGTTTGTGTGTGTGTGTGTGTTTGTGTGTGTGTGTGTGTGTGTGTTTGTGTGTGTGTGTGTGTGTGTGTGTTTGTGTGTGTGTGTGTTTGTGTGTGTGTGTTTGTGTGTGTGTGTGTGGAGGGGGGGGGAAGGGCGGTGTTTGTGAGGAGTTTTTGAGGGAGGAGAGCCATTAGTTATCTTTAATTTGACTGCGTCTGTGAATGTCATACTCCGAAATCCTAACGTATGTTTTCCCCACTATTTAATTATAAATACAATATTTTTTAATTTCTTCAAAAACAAAGTTTTAAAAGCTTGTGTGTGTGTGTGTGACTAGGTTGTACCTGTAGCGTCTACAATTCTGATTAATATATGATAACATGTGCATTTAATTATAGATAATACATGCCTCTACTTTTTTTGATCGCATTTTGTTATGTTGGGGAGTGGACGTATGGATCTTGCCATAAACCCAAGTCGGAGCAACACCTGGATAAAGGTTGGAGACCACAATCTTATGCTTTCATGCAATGATGCCCACATGCTAAAAAACGCTGTGCCGTCTATGCAATAAAGTTTGCCTACAAGTACCACTGTTGTCTTTGCGAATATTTACGTTGTGAGAACCCAGTCTCTTTCACGGTGCGATTCTTGTAGTAAAATCCTAAAACCTCTTTTTTTTTTAAACAACCGTTCACGCAGGAATGAATCCTAAAAGTCAAGGATCATGCAATTGTTATAGTACGTTCCACGCCTTCAGGCGAATAGGGCATATAGGGCTAGAATTATATTTTATAGACCAACGGCACAAGATGGGTGATGTGGTCAGCATCACGCCGGCCGCCTCTACTTTGCGCGACTGCAAAACGGTACACACTCAAGACTGGGTCGACCTGGAAGCCAAGGTCATTTTTGAAGAAAAGTCCGGAGTAACCAGAAGAGCTAAAATCACGAATGAGGACATACGAGATAAAGTCGGTACAGAACCAATTCTAAATTACATATAAAGACAGCAAATTAAATCGCTTGCCCACTTGGAGAAAATGTCTTTTGATGCTATACCATACAAGGAATATACCAAAAGAGGAGAGGGACGTAGAGCAAGAGGTAGACCAAGGACAAATGGGAAGATAACATCAAAGAAAATCTACAGCACCACGATGCGTCTATTGTCGAAGCAGCCTGAAGAGCACGAAGCAGGACCTTATATCTCCCTCGACACTAGAAGCGGTTAAATATAACGTAAAGAAGAAGAAGAAGAAATACTGAACGAATTTCATCGTTTACATAATGACTATATTTTCCATTGTCCAGTGTCATGCATAGTCGGATCTGTGGCTAAGTCGATGCGAACGCTTCGTAATGCCGGGATGCTGGGTTCGATTCCAGCTGCGGGCTATGCGCTTTGCGTTGGTTTCGACAGTGGTATAAAAAAGCCGACCGTCCAGGAAGCAAAGCAAACTACTGGACGTAAATTTGCCTAGAAAAACCACATAGGGGCTGTTGGTGTTTGTTCTGCAACGTCCTGTAAAGGATACGCAATTAACTTTCTAGTGCCATGCATCCTCAGCCCTACTGTATGATGCAGATACCTGGTTAAAAAAAAAAAAAAAAAGGCAAACAGAACACTGAATTGAATCTCTGGAAATGTGTATATACCGAGGACTGGGTCATATTTCATGCAAACAAAAACAATCAAATACAGCAGTCCTGAAGAGACTGGGAGGGGAGAAAAACAAATTACTGAAATAAAAGAGGCAATTTTAATAATTTGACCAATTAAAAGACATAACATCCTTTATGAATGAAACTAGATGAAACGATCGAGAGGAAGACCGCAAGAGGTAGACAACGATACAATTGAAAGGACAACTAAGAGATGGACGAACAACAGTCTGATTGAGTGTACAACCAAGACAAGTGTTGGAACGCGTTGGAGATCCATTTCAGCCATCCTTTTTTGTGGGAAAAACCTATTTATTGTACCAGTTCATTATACATTCATTTTAAATTTTCCAAATTTCTCCAAAATAAGCTTGATTACTTCCGAACGGGAAGATAAATTACAAAAACATGGTTAGCATTAATAACAAACTAACAAAACCACAGAAAGGAAAATAAAGCATTAGAGACGCCAGACAACTAGAAAAACCAAGCGCTCTGCGATTCTGTTTCAGCCACTAATAGTAACACGTATCATTTTAGGGAACAACAAATTTATGGTACAGTTTCCCAGAGAAAACTAAAATTGTCACCAGTTGCGGAGACTTAGCACGCGACGACGGAATAAAACAACAAGGAAGTAGAATTGAATTTTCGCCATTTTTACAGCAGTAAAGACTTCGGTTTGCGTCAATCAATACGGGAGTGAGTATTTGTCTGTGGTTGCCTTTTTTCAATGTGGATTATCATCTTTTTCTCGATGGTATGTTTCTTCTCGGATCCTCGCACATCCGTCAGTGTTCAGTCTGTTATGTGTCATTTTAATAGAATCCTCGCTGGCCTGATTGGATTAGCAAATTAGTTTACTAATTCAGTCCCTAATCTGATTTACTACTAGCACCACTACCATTACAACAACTGCTGTTCCTGCCACTACTGCCGATACTTATTCTTGTTGCTGTTCTTCTGTTTCTTCTCTTTCGTTCTTCCTTCCTTCCTTTCTTCCTTGCTTTCTTTCTTCCTGTCTGCTTCTTCTTTTTCTTCTTTTTCTTCTTTTTCTTCTTCTTCTTCTTCTTCTTCTTCTTCTTCTTCTTCTTTTTCTTCTTCTTCTTCTTCTTCTTCTTCTTCTTCTTCTTCTTCTTCTTCTTCTTCTTCTTCTTCTTCTTCTTCTTCTTCTTCTTCTTCTTCTTCTTCTTTTTTTACTTTTTCTTTTTCTTTTTCTTTTTCTTCTTCTTTTTCTTCTTCTTCTTCTTCTTCTTCTTCTTCTTCTTCTTCTTCTTCTTCTTCTTCTTCTTCTTCTTCTTCTTCTTCTTCTTCTTCTTCGTCTTCTCCTTCTTCTTCTTCTTCTTCTTCTTCTTCTTCTTCTTCTGCTTCTGCTTCTGCTTCTGCTTCTGCTTCTTCTTCTTCTTCTTCTTCTTCTTCTTCTTCTTCTTCTTCTTCTTCTTCTTCTTCTTCTTCTTCTTCTTCTTCTTCTTCTTCTTCTTCTTCTATTTCTTCTTCTACCTTCCTTCCTTCCTTTCCTACTCCGTCCTATTATTATTATTATTATTATTATTATTATTATTATTATATGTGAATTATTCATTATTTTCAATATACATTCTTAGTTATAATTTCTGACCACAGCCATTTATCTCATGAAATGAAATGATTGTGTTTGCTCCATTTGACGATAAAAGGCGAAGAAAAGGGGTTTGGGGAAGGGGAGGGCGGCAGGCACACAACATAAGAATAAACTAACTTGTAGTTCACCAAAAAGACAAGTCGAAAGGCTCGTTTTATCTTTATAGTAACAGTCTTTTCGTTGTTCATTTAAAGATCAACTTCATCACCCATCAAGCATGACCCTTAATGCTCCAGTCTCCTCCTGTGTATGTCTCCAGTCTCCTCCTGTGTATGTCTCCAGTCTCCTCCTGTGTATGTCTCCAGTCTCCTCCTGTGTATGTCTCCAGTCTCCTCCTGTGTATGTCTCCAGTCTCCTCCTGTGTATGTCTCCAGTTTGTGTTGTGGTAATTGTTCTTTTTTTGTGTGTGTCTGTGTGTATGTTTGCGCGCGTGTGTGTGTGTGTGTGTGTGTGTGTGTGTGTGTGCGTGCCCTTTCAAGAGTGGCTGGCGGCTTGTTTTGTTTAGAGCCACTCAATAATATCTGCGTTTTTTTGACCCAAGCATCTAGTGTCAAAGCGTGATCAGTACCCACGTACAGGCGTTAGCAGGTAACGAATTACACTGGAGAGGGTCCTTTGTGATATATACTTTCCACTCGTCGCTGTACTGTTAAGAGTCTGGAGGCGCAGCTAGCGTGGTAATACTGACAGCAAGTAGCTTTCACGCTACAGTTTCTGCATGGGAGGCGCAATCATGAAACACACGCTGGTTTCGCTACATTTGAGACGTGAATGAATGAAGTTCAACCCCACCAGGACGGCACAACTAGCGATAAACACACGGTGACACAAAGGGCCACCATTCGGATGAGAATAGCTCGGGCGCAAGTCTAAGAAACCCTTTTTAACCATTAGTCTGAAGCGAATACTGGGTGGTCCTTGGAAATAACACAAAATAAATTGTCTCATATTTTGAAACCGTTAGATTTTTAATGAAATGTTTGAGACTTACACCGAGTGGCACATTTTTAATAAACAGTAAATCGTAATGATAAATACTGTTACAATACTGAACTTTATAGGTAGACAACAGATCAAATGGTTTGGCCATGTAGCATGTTTGACAGCAGACAGAGCACCACAGAGAGCAATTTTATACAGATACAACGGTAACAATGCCAGAGGTCGACCACGCAGAATATGGACCGCATAAATATCAGAGATACTGAAAACTACTATATACGAAGCGAACAGAAGTGCCCGTTCTAGAGATATCTTCCTCCCCTGACGCCGCGAGGCATTCCAGCGGTGAAAAGAAGAAAGAAGAAGGTAATGACAAACAGTAAAATAATGCATTCTTTTATTTGCAATGGAAAGTAGAAGCAGCGATTGCAACCGGTTAATTGATGCCTCACCATTGTCACTGATAAAAACGGCAATCCAATGCTTTGCTCGGAACAAAATCGTCACATTAAACCAGCAGTCTTGAAGGGGGAGCTTTAGATTATGACCGTGAATAGGTTATGTGCTTAGAATTGCACGCCACCAAGGGACCTAAAAAGGACTCCTGCAATGTTGATGCGATCAAAGGAGACAGACCCAAATAGTGTCCTAGCCGACGATTGAGTCGTCCACCGGCGAGCCTATCTAGACTGGACAAGCGCTCATTCTATAAGTACGCGTCTCTTCTCTTCACTATTCTGAGCTTGCTAGTAACCGTTTATATTGTGTTAATGAATTCTTCTTCATTCACTGGCTGTGATCATCTTTTAAAAAGCGGTTGGCGGTTTTTGTTGCTTACGGCTAGGCGGAAGGTAAGGTCGTGGGTTCGGGTCCATACGGAGCCAGACTCCCCCCACCCCACCCCCTTTCCCCCAGAAATGAACGTGGTTCCCAGGCTGACCCAGCTTTAAGTAAGATTTTCTTAGGCATTGATTCCATGATAGATACCGTAAATCTGGGAGAAATGTGGCTTTTCTGCCTACCCCGGGCGTGAACCCGGACCACAAGAAGTTCGTCACCCGGTCGTCGCGCAGTAATGTTTAACCAACTGTGCTAGGCCTTTGGTTAAGTACAGTCCTGTGAAGTAAACGCGGCCTTTGTGATGTTGAACAGATCATTCACCAAGTGCCGATTGGTCTGTAAAATTTAGGTCTAGCCCTACAACTCAATACGTCTGAAAGCGTATAAAAGAAGTCTTTTTTCATATAATATTTGAAACTTCTGGACCAAGACATCTCATTTTAAGAAAGAAGACAGAGACAATAGATTGCACAGTTTATTACCTGGTATATTTTCCTGCACCTCGTCAGGTGCATACTACAGTAACACTGTAGACGAGATACAACAAAATGTGTCAGGCAATAAATTGTCCAGTCTACTGTTTGTGTCTTCTTTGTTCAAATTCACAACGGGGGAAAATTGCTATGAACACCTTATTTCAACAAACACTTCGTTACTAAACTTCTGAAAAATCCTCATTAACACTTTTAGTCCCACGACGTGTTGCGTTAAACCCATATATTACAAAGAGTTCATTTTAGTAATAATAAATACTCGTATTGTGTTTGAAGAGTAACTGGCAAAGAAGACGAAAATGGCTGTTTACCGTTCTACCTGTGTGACAGTCCTGACATACGTGTGTAAGTCATTGGCAATGACAACAGCTCACAGAAGCAGCATACAGTCTCAGAAATGAGGAATCTGCTAAGGTTGATCTGAGCTCTGCCTTCTCTAATAATGCCTAACAACTGAATCACGATACATTTTGGCTGAGTCCCCTCGAAAATAGGTTACTTGAAGCGTTTCCATGTTGCATTGTGTGACAATATTATATGTTTACAAACTTCTCTGTTTTGATTGTATTCGTATTACAAATCGACAAGCGAATATTGTAAAGTGGATATACAAGATTTTCATACTTTGTTGTTAGATTACAGCAATTTTAATTTTAATGCACGGGAGACAGTCGTGTTGTGATGTGTGTGTCACTGTTTCTAGTCAGTAGTTCGGATTTTGGGGAACTGCCTGTTTATTACTTTTCTACTTTAAATGTAAAAATCTTAATTTTAGGGAAAATACAAACAGGTAATATGAAGCCATATCTGGAGAATATTGACAGTTGTCAGGTGCAAACTATCTTGTGTTGGAAGAAAACTATTGCTTTCATATTGACTGTGCATAAATGGTGCAACCACACTGTGGATAAATTGTGTCAAGATATTTCGGAGCTCTAGGTGAGTGGATGAAAATAATATTTAATTTACTAACTAACCTCTCACAGCAAGTCACTCTTTGCCTCTTTACTTATTGTTGACTAACAGTATAATTATATGTTGTAGCAGTACACTAATAATATTAATCCTTAACCATTTGACTTATACTTCGCGAACACTGGCTGTAAACTCTTGCCGAAACTTCTGGTTGTTCATCCTCTTCTTATGCATTTTTGCAGTTGTACAGTCTGTGTTAATTTTTGTAAACTGGCTTTTGCTTTGCTTCGCGAACACTGGCTGTAAACTCCTGCGGAAACAAAAACGGGAATCCCCGTTAACCTGTTAGGCCTATAAATAGAGAAGGCCGTGGTCTGAGAAACAAGAATGGACAACGTTTGTAGCTAGACAATAAGTATTGATCTTGGAACCCGCGCCAAACAAACTAAAGTGGATGTCACATTTACAATGGTCTGGACATGTGTGCAGAATGGGAGAAAATCGGCCATCAGGGCAGGTATGGGAGGCTAAGAACCAGGGAACCAGACCTCAGGGGCAATTCAGGGTTCGCTATATAGAAATTATACGAGAGTCCCTGACTGGTGATTTCTCTGGCAAACTTCTACACCCCAGAGTGGAAAAGCATCGACCTAGTGAGCAAGTAAGTCAAAGAGAGGTAGACACAAATACTACAAGACTGAAGTAGTTAAACTAATATTTAATTTACTAAGGGTTAATTAATATAACACGAATATAGCACACCAACTTTGTAGTATAATTGACAACGAAGATATTAAAAATATCAGAGATTTTGAAAATGTTGGCTCTACAATAGAAACAACGGCCACTACACAGAAGAAGTCAGTTAAAAAGGACTTGCTTTAGCCATGCAGAGGCTAAACAGCAAGAAGAAAATATGCCACAATACACGCAAGCAAGTTAAAGTGAAAATTTCCAGATTAAGCATCTTTCCCGTGGCAACTTATGGATGTGAATCACGGATTCTCACTCAGTATTTGAGGAAGATAATCGGAGCTTTTGAATTGAAATGTTACAGAAAATTTCTTAGAATACCATGGATTAGGAAAAAGAGAAACGTCGACATCCTGCATGACCTGAACATGAAGGAAAACTGGCTCGTAAAAAGCATTCTCTCCAGCTCATTAAGGTATACTGGACATCTGGTGATCTGGGAGAACGGTAATGGAGGCTGCAGTTTCTGCACAGCGAGGTTAGGGCTAAGTACCGCAAAGGCGAATACATGACCTTGGAGCTGTATGGGTTGTGAAAGCACACAGAGATTGAGAGTTGTCCAGAGAATGTGAGACTTTCAGGCATGCCGCGAAAAGAGCGACGTTCTGCAAATGAAAAATGTATGTAAGTTGTACCCCACCAGGACATCATATAAAGCGATAAACATCCGGTGACACAAAGTGCCACATGTGGATGAGGATCACCGGTGGAGAGATTCCGGAAACCCCGTTCAGTCGTTAGGCCATATTTATGGCCCAGCTGTATTCAGAGCCCCCGACAAAAGCCAGCTCGTGGCTTCAGATAAAGAAAGATTGCATCCCACATGGGGACGGCATGATTAACAAATGAATGTTGATTGATTAATTGAATGTTACACGTGTCTGTAATAGAAGACAGTGTGAACATTCTACATTATGATTGAACAAACAGGAAAACGTAGTCAATTTTTTAGTACTGAAAGAGTTAAAGGACCAGCCCTTACCCCCCCCCCCCCTTTCACTTCCCCACCTTAAAAAAAATGTATCTTAGTAGCACACTTCACAAACTTGGGCATAATTTATTGTTTGCTACGCTAATATGATAATGTTTCATTATCGCTCGTTGTACAAACAATTTAGTTCCACTCAGCAAGGATTTTTACTGAAATAAGAGGATCTTCTGCACACATCCCCCTGTGATATGTTCTTATAATCAGAGACCATCAACTCGAATCCTGTGAAAACTGATTGAAACCAGATCATGTGATATCGATCACATGGCCGGTGCTACGGGGATATTTTTGTCTCTAACAATGGGTGTACTAACTGACCTTTCTTCATGACAATAATCTCTCTCTCTCTCTCTCTCTCTCTCTCTCTCTCTCTCTCTCTCTCTCTCTCTCTCTCCTCTCTCTCTCTCTCTCTCTCTCTCTCTCTCTCTCTCTAATGCAAGCAGCTGATTTTTATCCTACTGTTTTTCTCTTCTTGTTGCAATGTTATTTACGTTTTAACCTAGATTCAGAGTTCAGTGTAATATAGTCTAACTCTCCCTGTCTTTGATGCTGATAAGAATCAATGTGTGCATTTTGACGAAATGAACGAACGAACGAACGAACAAACTTTATTTTCAAAGGGTTGAGAATTGGGCACACAGACCCATCTTACATTCTGCCCTTCTGGCCTCACGCCATGCATACATTATTCATGCACACATTGTTTTAGCAGATAATAATGATAATAATAATACTATTCATAAGCATCATTAACAACATCTTTGTAACAATGTACTCTAAGTATGCCCACATTTTAAAACAAGTATAATACTAATTATAATAAATCTTGGTGGAAATCAACAATATTCTCATGAAACAATTATCTTCTAAGGGGGCATGTAGTCTGAAGTGAGATAATATTCAAAAAGCTTCCAATTGTATTTATAGGGGTTGTTGATTTTTTTGATTGGTTGTGGAAGATTGTTCCACAGATGAGCTGCAGAGTACGCCAAGCTTGTTTTGTACAAGTCTATTCTAGGTTTAGGGATGTGTAACATGTTTAGGCGTTTGCTATGACTTTGTGAATGACTTTGGCTTTATTGAAAAGTAGTCGTTTATGGAAGGAGAGTAACTTAAGATCTTTATGTATACTGGAAATGTCTCTTCCATGATTATTACTGACTAAGCGTACAGCTCTTTTTTTGAAGTGCTTTAAGCCGTTTCATGACTGAACTTGGACAGCCATCCCATACTGTGGAGCAGTAGTCAAGATGGGTCTAAATATGGGAGGTGTAAAATATCCTTCTGGTGTTTTCATCCAGAAAGTGTTTAATTTTTGCAAGCTGGTATACTTTTTTAGCTGTTTGTTTCACCAGAGCTTGCACATGAGAAGTGAAGGTTAAATTTATATCAATAATTACGCCTAAAGCTTTGTGCTCAGTTACACATTCTACTGGGTTGTTACTGATGTAGAGCTGAAGCGTATTATGTGCAGATAAAGAATATAGTTTTTGCCTTGTTGATATTAACATGCATTTTGTTTTACTAATGTTTATTTTCATGCGGTTTGCATTGCTCCAGGAAACCACATTGTTTAATTCCTGTTGTAAAGATGACTCTAAAATATCACACGTTTGAGCACTTGTATAGACTGTACAATCGTCTGCAAATAAGTCACACGGCGACGACAGACACAAAGGAAGGTATAAATATATAAATGGCAAATAACAGAGGGCCAAGAATAGAGCCCTGGGGTACTCCAGTATTCACCACAGTAGTCTGCGACAGGGATTTATTATATGAAACTACCTGTTTCCTATTTAACAGAAAGGATTTTAATAACGTGAATAGATTACAACTGAAGTTCATTATTTCTAGTTTTCTAATAAGGATAGTATGGTCTATCATGTCAAAGGCTTTTCTAAAGTCTATAAACACGCACCCAGCAATTTTATCTTCGTTAATATTCTGATGCCAGTTTTCTATCATGTTTGTTAAGGCTGTATGACACGAATACTTTAGTCGAAATCCTGATAGGTTATCAATTATTAGTTTTTTATTATCTACATGTTGGAGTTATTTTGTGAATGTGTTTTTCTAGCGGCTTTGATAACGATGATAATAAGGAGATGGGTCTATAGCTACTTGGGAGACTACTGTCCAAAGAGCCAGATTTGAGATAAGGATATGCTTTGGCAATTTTGAAGGCTGAAGGAAAATAGCCTTTGGCAAGACACTGGTTATATATAAAAGTTAACGACTCGCTAACGACTGAAGCAGCACACCGAAGGATCCTATTGCTGATTTCATCTAAACCTGAAGCATTATTGTTTTTTAGACTGGTGAGATATGTGAATACTTCAGTAACTGACATGAGCGGCATGTCGGAAGGAATATCATTTGAGCATTTAGTCTCACAAAACTCTCTACCAATTGACTGAAGGATCGAACATCTCAGCAAATCATTTAAGTCTGTCCTCGCAATGATAGCTGATTATATTGTAAAGTAAAGAAAAAAAGTAAAGATCCCTTTTCACGCCTTAGGCGCATCGTCGACCTGCGACGTCCCAGACTACGAGAAAAATCCAAGCAGCCAGCAGTGGGTTTCGATCGCGGTACGTTGATTCTATTGTCTTACCAACAATTTCTATCTCTCCCCATGTTCACACGAGCTCTCAAACTGCAGTTCATCCATGTCTTCATATTATCCTCCCATTTGTATCGCTGTCTACCCCTAACTCGTTTTACCACTACAGTTCCCCAGAGTGTCGTTTTGAAGAGTGTTATACTTGAACCTAACTTTACTACACAGGTCGAGCCCTAAATGCCTAGTAGGCTCGAAGGCGTGGACACATATCCTTTACTTTTACTTTTTTTTTTCCAATCTTTATTTCTTTTCATTAAATAAATTTCTTTCAATTTTAGGTTTCTCTAAAATCACTGTATTTGTTTGCTTCTATTTTCAGTAAATACGACCTACTCTCTTATGTGTA
>CAJHNH020002775.1:20000-25000 GCA_905116865.2 Candidula unifasciata
CAATCTTGGTGGTCTCTTTTATTTTCAAAATATTATTCTTTTTCTATTTATTGATTTTATTTCTTCCAACATTCTTCAATCTTTCCCCTAACTGCTTTTATAACTGTATACTTAATGTGTGTTTTTTTTTTTAAATCGGTTTCTTTTGTCTGAGTTCCCACTTCCAGGACGTCTTCTGTCTTTTGTTCTATAGGTTTTATTTTTCTTTCCCTGTGCAATCGTTTGGTTCTTTTCTTTTGAGCCGTAAATTGTTTCTCTTTCTTGTGTACAATGATTTCGAATCCTTCATTCCCACTAATTCATCATTATTGCTCACTTTTCTTCCATTTTTTCCTATGTTAAAAAACGTATCATTCTTCCATACTTTCTTCAACTTCTTGCTTGTTACTAATGCATCATACTTTCATACTTTCTTCAACTTCTTGCTTGTTACTAATGCATCATTCTTCCACTTCTTGTTTGTTACTAATGCATCATTTCTTCCTAGCTTTGTTTGACTTCTTGCTTGTTCCTAATGCATCATTCTTCCTAGCTTTGTTTGACTTCTTGCTTGTTCCTAATGCATCATTCTTCCTAGCTTTGTTTGACTTCTTGCTTTTTGCTAATGCATCATTCTTCCTCACTTTCTTCCAATTCCTGCTTTCAGCTAATGCATAATTCTTCTTTACTTTCTTCATTTCTTGCTTATTACTAATGCATCATTCTTTCTCACTCTCTACTTCTTGCTTGTTACTAATACATCATTCTGCCTCGCTTTCTTTCACCTCCTGCTTTTTACTAAGGCATCATTCTTGTTTACTTTCTTCATTTCTTGCTTGTTACTAATGCATCATTTGTCCTCACTCTCTTCCACTTCTTGCTTGTTACTAATGCATCATTTGTCCTCACTCTCTTCCACTTCTTGCTTGTTACTAATGCATCATTTGTCCTCACTCTCTTCCACTTTTTGCTTGTTACTAATGCATCATTTGTCCCCACTCTCTTCCACTTCTTGCTTGTTACTAATGCATCATTTGTCCTCACTCTCTTCCACTTCTTGCTTGTTACTAATGCATCATTTGTCCTCACTCTCTTCCACTTCTTGCTTGTTACTAATGCATCATTTGTCCCCACTCTCTTCCACTTCTTGCTTGTTACTAATGCATCATTTGTCCTCACTCTCTTTCACTTCTTGCTTGTTACTAATGCATCATTTGTCCTCACTCTCTTTCACTTCTTGCTTGTTACTAATGCATCATTTGTCCTCACTCTCTTTCACTTCTTGCTTGTTACTAATGCATCATTTGTCCTCACTCTCTTTCACTTCTTGCTTGTTACTAATGCATCATTTGTCCTCACTCTCTTCGACATCTTGCTTGTTACTAATGCATCATTTGTCCTCACTCTCTTCGACATCTTGCTTGTTACTAATGCATCATTTGTCCTCACTCTCTTCCACTTCTTGCTTGTTACTAATGCATCATTTGTCCTCACTCTCTTCCACTTTTTGCTTGTTACTAATGCATCATTTGTCCTCACTCTCTTCCACTTCTTGCTTGTTACTAATGCATCATTTGTCCTCACTCTCTTTCACTTCTTGCTTGTTACTAATGCATCATTTGTCCTCACTCTCTTCCACTTCTTGCTTGTTACTAATGCATCATTTGTCCTCACTCTCTTCCACTTCTTGCTTGTTACTAATGCATCATTTGTCCTCACTCTCTTTCACTTCTTGCTTGTTACTAATGCATCATTTGTCCTCACTCTCTTTCACTTCTTGCTTGTTACTAATGCATCATTTGTCCTCACTCTCTTTCACTTCTTGCTTGTTACTAATGCATCATTTGTCCTCACTCTCTTCGACATCTTGCTTGTTACTAATGCATCATTTGTCCTCACTCTCTTCGACATCTTGCTTGTTACTAATACATCATTTGTCCTCACTCTCTTCCACTTCTTGCTTGTTACTAATGCATCATTTGTCCCCACTCTCTTCCACTTCTTGCTTGTTACTAATGCATCATTTGTCCTCACTCTTTTCCACTTCTTGCTTGTTACTAATGCATCATTTGTCGTCACTCTCTTCCACTTCTTGCTTGTTACTAATGCATCATTTGTCGTCACTCTCTTCCACTTCTTGCTTGTTACTTATGCATCATTCTTCCTCACTTTCTTCTAATTCTTGCTGGTTACCACACATGTCTACGTGTTAATTTCTTTATTTTTGTCGTAGTGCTTTCTTCTTTCATGACGACTTTTTTTTTAACCAATATTTACTACTTTTTCATCTTCTCTTCTTCTTATTCGCCTTCATTGGCTCCTGGGGAAAATTTTGCTTTTTCGTCCGTCTTTGAACTGTAGTCCTGTTCCTGAATCTGATCGTTGCGTGCATATCCCTTTTACAGATCTGACTGATTTGTATACAGATTGTTGGTTCCTTGCCTCTGGGGCAGACGCACTCAGACTTTGAAGGAAGCTTCCAATCTTTCGACTCTTATGACATCATTTTTTGGTTTGCAGTGGGTCTGTTCTTGTTTTCCCTATAATAGGGCCCCGGAACCCACATGGGTTTCATATTGTAATGAATGTCTGGTGACTAGCTGTTGGTTTTTTCTCAGGATGGGTCCAGTGTAGCGCCATCTTCTCGGTCTTATATCTGTCGATACTAGGGACTGCCCAGACATTTCTCTTATTTCCTCATTCCTTTCGAATTCATACAACTTTATTTTCATCATTTTACAGACATTGGTTTTCGAATAATGACGCGATTATAATTATGATATAGTATACATGAAAAGACATGCCAATTACGGCCTTAATTATACTACTTTCGCGGTGTAGGCAGGGTGGTCTTTGAGCGTGAGGATTTACGGCCATATGTCTAGTGCTGTCACCAACTTGGCAGATGAGTATTTTACTTTGCCTCCGACAACAACAACCAACACACACACACACACACACACACACACACACACACAAACAGCCTTACCGAGGATTCGATCCTGTGTCTTACGTTTGAAAGCCCAGGGTTCTAACCCTATGGCCAGCCGCTTCTCGAAATGAAAAAAAGATTCAAATCTATACAAAGAACTTGTCCATGCCTTCAAGCATATTTAGCCTAAAGGACTAGACCAATCATAGATGAATCTCCAGTCAACATCACGTCAGCTGCCTTTACTTCCCAGGACTTTACCTGGCACCCATTTTAGGCTGGCTCCACCTGGCACCCATTTTAGGCTGGTTAGATCTGGCAGCCAGGGTCATTTCTTGAAAAACTCCAGCACCGTTCGGATTTGAACTGACGACCTCCGGTTACCAAGCGAGCCTATAAACGCTACACCACTGCGGGTTCCAGTAAATAAGATGTGACACGTTAATACAAAACCCGATTTATCTTTATATTTAAACTACTCGTCAACAAGATAATACTTTATGTATGAAAACATGCTCAGTTTAAAAAACAAACAAGTTGTGTATTACCTGAAATACAGGAATGTTTTTGTATGCGAAGACAAAATAGGAACGGAAGTACGTCATTTAACTGTTGAATGCGCAAACGGATATCAAACAACTCAAATTAAAAAAAAAAAAAAAGGAAACGCAAGGTTGTCGTTCACTATGATAGCTATCGCCTGTCGGAATGACAAATGTTAATGACAATAAGGACGAAATGTGAGAAAGAAACACAAGCGAACAAATAAAGGAATATTAATTATGAGCTGACAGCGGGGAGATAACTATTATGAATGAGAGACTGAGATATCAAAAGGATTCTGCGACGCCCACCTATTTGATACCACACTCACGATCTCGCCGAACCATTACACAAGATCGGCCTGTCAGCCTAATCACCAGCGGCTACAGTTCTCTCCTCCTAGATATCGATTTGACAGCGACATTCATCTGAGATACATCACGGGCTCTGATCTGTGTAATCTGCTCCTAAATCGTTCAGTCCCAGGCTTTTTCAACACAGTATATCCTAATATTTTTGCACCTAAGTGCAACCTTCTTGTTTAGTCTTACAGAATTGAAGAATGCAGCCTTGGGACAGAAGGAGTCGTAGCAATAATGGACACTGATTTATATATTCACTGTCCTCGTTCCCCATTATGTGTTACATAGGGCTCCAAGTCTTTCCTCCCATTCTGTTCTGTCCTGTGCAATCACTTTGATATTATAATCCAGTCAAGCGCCTCTGGTCTCTCACCTCAGTGTTCGCCTCAAGGTTTCTCGGTTATACAAACGTTAGTCTCCGCTAACAAACAGGTCACGTTCCACTGTAAGTTTTATTGGGCTGGTCTATCTTCCTGCAGGTAACGATTGTGCCGCTCTATTGTTTGTTTTCTGGGTTGTCTTGCATTTAAGTTTTTATTTCGAGAAAATAAATGTCTGTGACATAGGTTTATTACTATCTAAAGGAGTTTTGTGTTAAACTTAGTTTGTCGATGTTTTTTGGAGTCTTAAAAGCGCTGGCGTGCTGAAATATACAATGCGCGATATCAACGACATTGCGGAAAATTCCCGTAACCTATGGAAAGGAAACGCAGCTGAAGGTCGACCAATCAGAAGTGAGCTAGGCTGAAGGTCGACCAATCAAAAGTGAGCTAGTGTGTAAAACTGTGTTAATGGGAAGACTAACATTTGTGTAACTGGTTTCTCTTTGACGTCCTCATTTCCTCAGTTTATCGTATTCCCCTCAGTACCTGTTTTGTGATTCTCTGATCGTCTGTTTTTAGAATATGTCCAGTATAGGGCTATTATCTCTGTTTGATATTAGTGGTTGATCAGACATTTCAACATTGTGTACCTTAGAACAACAATTGTTTTGTTAAACGTTTAGAACTGAAACATATTCTTCCGACAGCAGGGATTTCTTCTTCTTTTCTTCTTCTTCTTTTCTTCTTCTTCTTTTCTTCTTCTTCTTTTCTTCTTCTTCTTTTCTTCTTCTTCTTTTCTTCTTCTTCTTTTCTTCTTCTTCTTTTCTTCTTCTTCTTTTCTTCTTCTTCTTTTCCTCTTCT
>CAJHNH020002775.1:27500-41260 GCA_905116865.2 Candidula unifasciata
GGCATTTGAATGAAGTCGTTCAACCATTTATGATGTCATTTCCCCATACTCAAGTGCCTTATTCTAATACTGTTAGCAATTTAACCAGTAGAATCGATTGTAAATAGAGTTGTAAAGTGGAAAACAATGCCCACAATAAGACAGACAGTGATTACAAAAATAGGAACGGCAATATTTTTTTTTAATGCAGCCATAACAATTACACCATGTAGTTAACCCTCTGACTGTGGCGCAGCCAAACAATACACTTTGATTATGGGCAGGCCGTTTTGTATAAGCTCTGGCAAAAAAAAAAAGCGTATATGTTTTATAGTATACATATTATTTCGTATGTCAGCTACATGTTTTTGACTGTGGCTAGGACAACAAGGCGGCTTGCACATGTAAGTGATGTGGCAGTTCAGTATATGTGTATGGAAAGATATATAATTGAACGAAAAGTAAATTAGCGAGCTTCACAATATAACAAACACAAATGGAAATAGAACGTTGCGTCTATAGAGCCTTCATCAGCGCATGTATAAATCAAACAAAACCACACAAATACCCAAACTTAACTGACATATCCTGAAGCCATGTTGATGTCTAGCCAGTGGAATCATTTTATATGTGTATGGTGTGGTGTAAACAAGTAAAGTACTTCTTTCTACGCCTTCAGTGCTAGACCTATATTTTATAGACCAGTTGACACTAATGTATGATGTGGTTATCATGCATGCCGCCTTTACTTTACAGGACTATACCTGGTACCCATTAAAGGCTTGGTCAAGCTGGGAGCAAAGGTCATTTTTGAAATAAGTCCAGCTATGTTCCGATTTGAACCCACGACCTTCAGATCCGAAGGCGACCGTCTAGCCGCTACAACACGTCGGCTCATGACAGTGATGGCGTATTTGCTATCTTTGTCTGTCTGGACACAGTCATCATTTTTCGGCCATGTTGTGAAAAGAGGGAAAACAGAACATGTTGTGACCACTGGAAAGATCTGTGAAAGGAGGGATAGAGGAAGACAATGAGAGAAGATACTTGACAGCCTTGTTGCATGGCATGGAGGTGTGTCGGCACACGAACTGATACATGCTGCAGGAGACCGAGGATTATGGAGAGGCATGATCGCCTACGCCAGTCAGCAAGGCACCTGATGATGATATTTGTCTGGTTTTACATACGTGTGCATGTCTGTACGTATGCATATATGTATCTTTTCATGCATAAATACATGCATACATTGATGTATATATATATACTTAGCTAGTCTCATAACATATAGTGGCCTATCTGTAGAAAGGAATGCACACATTCAGGACTATGACATACAGAGTGAAGTGTCTAGTTTCTTTCCTCGCTGCCTTTACTTTTCTGTTTAAAAAATTGTCAACGAAAGAGACTTACCGGACGAAATCAATCATTCCACTTCTAATATCAGACTCATGCCGCACTTTTTGGCAAGCACTGAGAGAGGAACTTAAGAATAGAGTAGGGAAGGAAAGGAATGAGAAAAAGAGAAAAGTAAATAAATAAAGACGACTGGATGGGAATAACTGAGGCTAGAGCACTATGAATAGTGGCAGCAGCATCAAACAAGTGGGAGAAGAAGAAGAAAAGAAGGGGAAGAAGAAAAACAACAACAACTATCACACCTACTACTATTACAATTAAAATAACTACTACTGCTACTGCTGCTACTGCTGCTGCTGCTGCTGCTACTACTACTATTAACACAAAAATAACAACAACTACTACTATTGCTACTACTACTAACACCACCACCACAACAACAACAACTACTACTACTACTACCACTATTACTACCACTACTACTAAGACTACTACTACTACTACTACTACTAACACTACTACTACTACTACTACTACTACTACTACTACTACTACTACTACTACTACTACTACTACTACTACTACTACTACTACTACTACTACTACTACTACTAACACTACTATTACTACTACTACTACTACTACTACTACTACTACTACTACTACTACTACTACTACTACTACTACTACTACTACTACTACTACCACTACTACTATTTCTACTACTGCAACTGCTAACACTACTAGTTCTTCTATTTCGCCGTGCAGAAGATTAGAAACCCCACACGCATTAAAAGAAATAAGAATATGAAGAGGAAATACCACATTATTAGTAGACAATAAAGCAAACCTATACAAAATAAGAAACTTCCCTTTTTATAAAATAATAAATTCTTCTGAGATCAAGTATCAGGGGAAGAAACATATTTTTTACTGTAGACAAGATTTGGGATTTCAATTTACATTGCCCTATCATATCAAAGGAAGATACAGTGGACTGCAATTAGAGATGTTTCAATCTTGAAATCCCGAGTGCCTGTCAAAGCCGAACAATAAACACAAAGACAATGCGTTTTCTAGCCGCTTGTCTGCCGATCCTGAACTCGCGAGGTTAGGTAGTGATTTTTATTTTCTCTTCAAAATGTAACTTGGCTCGCAGGTCAGTCCAGCCTTAAATGGGTACCAAGTAAATACAGGCCAGTGAAACGTTGAACACATCCCCATGGAGTGCCTGGAACAGATCACGACAATTGGCTGGAGCAACGTTTCGGCGACAAACACATCTTTGCAGCTCATCCCACAGGTGCTCAATGGGACTCATGCCTGCTGATACGGATGGACAGGGAAAGGTTTGAATGTTATTGGCAGTCAGGAACTGAGTGGTCAGATGTGCAGAATAGGGTCTGTCGTTGTCCTGTTGAAAAAGATATCTGTTGGCATCCCAAAATGGAAGGACATGTGGTCGAAGAATTTAATGGACGTATCGTTGCGCATTCAAGCTTCCTTCAATGTACGCCAATTGACTCCTTCCATTGTAACTGATCATTCCCCATACCATTACACCCCCACGACCGTGCAGCAGAGCTTCATCAACACAATTTTGGGTTAAACCTTTATTTCGTCTACGGTAGACCCTACGCCATCTATCATGACGCTGCAACAAAAATTAATATTTGTAATTGAACCAGACATGTCTCCACTGATTGTCACTTGCCCAGGGACGATGTTGGTTGGCTTAAAGAAGTCGATTTGAGGGTTGGGGGGGGGGGGTGGCGACGCGTAAGGACAGGTTTTCGGTGTGGTCATCTAGCCCAAAGTCCAACATCACGCAGTCTGTTCTAAACAATGTGATCAGACACATGGCGTCCTTGAGGCAATGCCTGTGCAGTTGAGGAAGATGTTGTAAACCTGTCTCTGAGCTTACGAAGTTGAATAAAGCGATTCTGCTAGCTGCTGTTGTCACTCTGGATCGTCCACTGCGATGTCGGTCTTTAACTAAACCATTGGCCTGGAACCGGTGCCAACGACCACTGATGGTACTCTGATGCACATTTAGATACCTGGCAACCTGATTTTGACTTTCACCTGCCTGCAATCGGCCAATAGCAATATTCCTTAAATTTATTAACAGAGGCGCCATTCGTGATTGTTTGAAAATGAACTGATCTCTTTGGTGTAGCGTTATCCTTTAATAGGGTTGTAATTGCGTAGGCAGTGAATAGTGTTCACAGCAAATTGTGTTGCTTTCTCGTGCGCACATCGCGAGCTATAATCACAAATATGGTCTTAAACACAATTAATCACTGCGTTGTAACCATTACAAAAAGCTAGGCAATTCACGCCCACATGTCCACTGGAAACAGTAAACAACATTTAAGTCTGCTATTCCCATAGCAGAGTACGATATTTTATTTACAAACTAATAGAAACGCGCCTTAGGATAACTATGCGTTTCTGTTTTTTTAACAGTAAATATATATATATATATATATATATATATATATATATATATATATATATATATATATAGAGAGAGAGAGAGAGAGAGAGAGAGAGAGATGCACAAAACAGGCGGTATTCAGGCGTCTAACATTACAGCTGTGTTACTTTAGAAGAACTCAAACCTGACACAAGGCAAATGGAAATTGCAGTTTACCGTTGGGCCAATGAGATCTAATTATTCCTGCAAGGTGATTATTTAATCAATTTCTTCTTTTCGTCTCTGGGACTAATTAACAGGAAGACTTTTGTTATTTCTGTTTCACAAACCGAAACTCCTATGGTGATGTGGGAAAAAACACACCAGTGCTATAGAATTAATCTGGGTCTTGAGATGAGTATATATTTGATTTCATTTGAACTGAACTATATCAACTGAGTTGTGACGATTCACATACGTATTATATCAATAGATGCATGACACTGACCAAGGAATGAAATGTCAATGAGGAACATATATTTAAACGTTTCTAGTACTGGAATGTATGTTTGTGTGCGCTTGTTCGAGTGGGTGTACTGGTACGGGAATGCAATGATTGTATGCCATCTAACAAAAATAAAACACATAGAAGACACAATTACAAACATACACTTAACTTTTTCAGGATCAGGGCAGCTCATCAAACATTTATTAGTTACTTTGTAACTGTTATACATTTCTTTATTTTTACCTATCCTACACTTATGTTACAATAATCCCTTTTGTTTCTTTTGCTACTATAATGACTTCTGCGGCAGAGTTGCATTTTTCAGTTCTATGGAACTGATGCATCGTTGCTCTAAGATTTTAAAAAAAAAAAAAAACTATATCAGAGATAATGCTGAATGAAAAACTCAGTTTGACTGAAAGTGTAAAAATGACAAAGACAGACTAGCAGACAGACACAGTCAGACATGAGTTGCATTCAAGCCCCAAAGCATACATTCTCAGACAGACAGACTCGCAGGCAGATTAGCATGTAGACAGACAAAAAGGCAGGATTATTTCAGCAGGTGCGTTAGCGCCAGAATAGCAGCAAACGAAGAAAGGACGGCCAGGGAGAAAAGTTACAGAGATCAAATGGACTTGACTAAGCGAGGGTAACTCAAAAATACAAACATGACTACATCATGTAATATCAGTTGTATTTACACACTGGCAGCTGTAGTAAGATACATGCGAATGTGTAATTGATATCATGGCTAGTATCAGAGTGATGGATCTTCGAACGCGGTTCTTAGTTGTGGCAAGATATAACTTTACACGCTTGATGAATAATGCTGTCTGTTTCCTGTTTTTTTTTTTGGTCATTTCCTTTGAGTCTCACCAGCTGCCTGTGTGGATTCTGGGGACCCATTGCCGGCGGGGGTGGGGATGTGTGTGTGTGTGGGGGGGGGGGGGTGAAGAGAAGAATAGATCCACTTTCTCATTGACAAGCGGGTCGTAAGAGTTAACTAATTAGAGAATGCTCTCCAAGTTGGTACATATGCCCGAGAGGCAAGGTACCAACGGTCTGTGTACAAATAAACCATTTGTAAAACGGATGAGCAGCGAAACTCAAGTTCTAGACTAAGACCAAAGTCCAGAAGAAGAGAAACAAACAGAGCTTTCTCTCCCAGTTTATAGACAGAGAATGCGAGGAAAAAGAAGAGGAAATAGAAGAAGAAGAAGAAGAAGAAGAAGAAGAAGAAGAAGAAGAAGAAGAAGAAGAAGAAGAAGAAGAAGAAGAAGAAGAAGAAGAAGAAGAAGAAGAAGAAGAAGAAGAAGAAAAAGAAGAAGAAGAAGAAGAAGAAGAAGAAGAAGAAGAAGAAGAAGAAGAAGAAGAAGAAGAAGAAGAAGAAGAAGAAGAAGAAGAAGAAAAAGAAGAAGAAGAAGAAGAAAGGAGTTTAGTCAGCGGAATGCGTCTTTACACAGCTTTATTTTTATTAATTTTGTTTTTGTTGATTTTATTAATCAAAAATATTGTCTCTTTTACGCAGGTGTTTCGGCTACAGTCTGCCAACATTTTCTGTGACTTGTCAGTTTATGTTTCCGTTGGTTTGTTTAGTCTCTTATAAATAAATATCATCATCAGGTGCCTTGCTGACTGGCATGGGCGATCATGCCTCTCCACAATCTGCAGGAAATCGCAGATTGTGGAGAGGCATGATCGCTAACGCCAGTCAGCAAGGCACCTGATGATGATATTTATATATGAGGGACTACACATACCAAGGGAAACATAAACACACCTCCATGCCATGCTTCAAGACTGTCAAGAATCTTCTCTCGTTTTTTTCCTCTATCTCTACTTGCACAAATCTTTCCAGTGGTAACCACGTGTTCCAGTTTCCGGTTTCTCATAACATGGCCATAAATGATGATTGTCTCCTTCGGATGTCTGCGATTAGTCTTCTTCGGGCTCCCGCCTCTTTCAAAACCTATTGGTTGCTTTTTATGGCTGTCCAGGGTATTTTGAACATATCTCTGTAAAATTACATCTCTGAGGCCTCAAGAAATTGTTTAGCATGCCTACTGATTGTCCAGGACTCACAGCCATTTGTTAAAACTGGATAAATAAACAGAGGGGGGAACCATTTGAGGCCGTTAAATATTATGAATTAATCAAGTAACAGAAAGTATTGTGAACGGCACTCATAGAAAGAAGTAGAAAGATAGAAGAACACACTAGACAAAAAAAAAATCGAAAGCTATAGTTACCGTGCCGGGAATTGAACCTGTCACCTCCAGACGGCGTCTGCGTCTCGCCATGAATACAAGTGCACTAAGATACATGGTCAACTCGGCACCCCAAAAAAGGTGTCTCATTGGCCATGTCTATCGTACAGCTTGAAATCCACGACTATGGAATACGGACAGAATTCATTTCAACCCATTGAAATGGCACCATAGGTTACAGAAATTTATATTAACGAAGCAAATGTCGAATAACAATCATAGCAACAATTTACGAACACAGTAAGACCTTATTGCTTTGTCTAGAATACACAAACATTTAAGAAAGGTATTTGATTGGTAGGTTTCGGTGTGTATACGTCATTCCTATAAATAAACAGAGGGGGGAACCATTTGAGGCCGTTAAATATTATGAATTAATCAAGTAACAGAAAGTATTGTAAACGACACTCATAGAAAGAAGTAGAAAGATAGAAGAACACACTAGACAACATAAAAATCGAAAGCTATAGTTACCGTGCCGGGAATTGAACCTGTCACCTCCAGACGGCGTTAAAACTGGATGTATGCAGCAACCAAGAATTATTTTTCTAACATTCAATGACTAAGATATATTACAGTTTTTGTCTGTCCTAGACTGTTTCTTATCTCAGTATTGCATCTTCCGTCTGATGTTATCCATGTGCCCAGATACTTAAATTTCTGTACTTGTCCAAAAATAAGACCATAGACTTATATTACACATTATATAAATATAAATATATATATATATATATATATATATATATATATATATATATATATATATATATATATATATATACATACATACATATATATATGGTTGGTTAGTTGCGTATCCTTTACAGGACGTTGCAAAACTAACCCCAACAGCCCCTGGCTGTTGTGTGGTTTTTTGTGTGCCATTGCCCTCTAGGCTTTCTTGATATCACTGTCGAAACCAACACAAGGCGCATGGCCCGCAGCGTGGATCGAACCCGGCACCCCGGCATTACGAAGCGTTTGCATCGACTTAGTCACAGAGCCGACTGACTTATATTACACACACACACACACACACACACACATATATATATATCATATTTTTTAGTTATGCGTTGAGAACCGTCACTATAGCACTAGGGGCATTCTCATATGCCTCTCATCCCCATCTTTAGCAGCAAACGCAGAGTTCTAATTCCAATGGTAAGAGAAATAGTCTGACTGTATGTCCGTCTCGCCCGCCCTTGAGTTTTGAGCGTCGGCCAAATACCCTATTTAGCTATCTCTACACAGTTATCTTCAGACAGTGATGATCTGTTGGTACCTCCACACTGTTTACTCACTGCTTACCCACTGTTTACTCACTGTTTACTTACGGTTTCCTCACTCGTTTCTCCTAGTGTACTCACTGTTTACTCACTGTTTACCTACTGTTTACTCCCTGTTTACTCACGGTTTACTCACTCGTTACTCCTAGTTTACTCCGTGTATACATACTGTTTACTCACTGTTTAATCACTGTTTACTCTTGTTTACTCACTATTTACGCACTGTTTACCCACTGCTTACTTACTGTTTACTCACTCTCTACTGCTAATTTACTCCTTGTTCACTTACTGTTTACTCACTGTTTACTCACTCTTTACTCACTGTTTGCTCACTGCTTATTCACTCTTGCTCACTCTTTTACTCACTGTTTGCACGCTGTTTACCCACTGTTTATTCACTTTTTACTCACTCTTTACTCACTCTTTAAGCACTGTTTACTCACTGCTTACCCACTGTTTATTTACTCTCTACTCACTCTCTACTCACTGTTTACTCACTGTTTACTCACTGTTTACTCACTGTTTACTCACTGTTTACTCACTCTTTACTTACTGTTTACTCACTGTTTACTCACTGTTTACTGACTGTTTACTCACTGTTTGATTGTTTTAGTATCCAGAAGCCATGAGTTGTTAACCCTTAGGCTCGGTATTATGGATATCGCAACCTTTCGGCCTTGACTCCATTTTAAATACCGTAAATCTGTGAGAAAATGTGGCTTTTCTGCCTACCCCCGGGAGCGAACCAGGACCACAAGGAGATCGTCACCCGCTCACCGCGCAATCCGGTTTAGCCAACTACGCTAGAGAGCCGGGCTTACTCACTGTTCACACGCTTTTTACACGCTGTTTACTAGCTGTTTACACATTTTACTCACTTTACTAGCGACGACAGCTACTACACAAACGCGAAGAACCAGTACAGCAATATCACCATAAATAGCTCAGGAGACAGTCCAGTCACCAACACTAACATCATCAACGTGTGGCACAAAAAGGAACACATCACCTGATCATACCCAAACCTGCACAATGAAAAAGGGCACGATCTGGCCGGCCAGATAGGCACGGAAGATTTAAACAAGTAACACCAAACACTACGCAATGAAACAGCAATACAACTAGTTGCCCTAATTATAACCGATATTGACAAGGTCAACGCTATCTTCCTAGTCAGGTGTTGGACGTGGCTAATTCAAATCGAACGAATGGACGAAACCATGATACATGAAGCTGCCCTGGGCAGGTTTTTGAGAGGCTACAATTGTAGATAAAGGCGCAAGGAGTACTCCACACAGATAATTGTATTCCATGTCCATCAGAGGCGACATCTGTAGATAAAGGGGCAGGGAGTGCTCCACACAGATAATTGTATTCCATTGCCCCATGAAACCGAACAAGAAAGCCCACCTGGTGAACAAATACCTCATGAAGTCAGATGTGTCGGTAAAAATGCGCAAATATCGCAGCTATGCTGTAAATATAATAACGCAGTTTCGTCACTCGGTTGAACGATGATGAAAAAGAGGATAATAATAAATTAGGGAAGGCGGGGGTGGGTAAAAAATAATACACAACAGCTGCAACATAAAAGGAATAAACTGTACGTTACTGAATGGGTGAATCAATAAATGAATGGCACAATAAATGAATTAATCGGTAAAGGAATAAAATAACAAGTTCTCAAACAGTTGAAAATATCAACGGATAAAATAATGAAAGAATGAACAAATAAATTAATGAATGGAGAGGAAATAAATAAATGAGTGAATTAATGAAAAAAAAAATTAATGAAACGAACGAATGAAAGAAATGAGGGAAGGATTGAATTAAAAATCAATGACTGAATTAATAAACTTTCGAACAACACCAAATTTATCAACATGAAGAAGACTGAGGCGAAGATTTTAAACTCGTAATAAATCAATATAACTAAAGAGAAAAATAAAAATAACGATCTGTTTTATAAACAAAATACAAAGGAACAGTTTCGCGACATGGAGAAAGAAGAAAAAATGAGCAGGTTAAAACAGGAAATGATAACTATTGACACGGAGACAAATATCGCTGAAAGGAATCAACCTGCCTTCACGATGAAAAGGAAAAAAAAAAATATAATTCCAAGCCGATGCAAATGAGCATGTACAAATAACAGGAGAAAGTGTAAAAAATGAAAATGTGAAGGGGAATGAGAAAAATAAATAGAGCAAGTTTGAGTGAGACTTAGATCCTATAGGAAAAATGTGCAGGTTAAAAGAGGAAATGATAACTATTGACATGGAGATGAAGACATCGCTGAAATGAATCAACCTGCCTTTGCGATGGAGCAGGGGAAAAAAATTATAATTCCAAGCCGAAGCAAATGAACATGTACAAATAACAGAAGAAGATGTTCAAGTGTAAAAGTAAAGGACAACTCTCCACGTCTTTCGGTCGTTTTTGGTATATAGGGCTAGACCTATATTTTATAGACCAACGGCATTTGGTGGGTGATGTAGTCAGCATCACACCGGCCGCCTTTACTACCCAGGACTGTATCTACTGTACCTGGTACCAACTCAAGGCTGGGTAGACCTGGAAGCAAAAGTCAGGAACCGAACCCACCCCCTTCCGATCTGCAGGCGAGCGTTTGGCCGCTAGACCACGGCGGCTTCCACGGGAGAGGATGTGAAAAATGAAAATGTAAAAGAGAAGGAGAATAATAAATAGAGCAAGTTTCAGTGAGAGCAAGATCGAATGTTAGAACCAGTAAAGCTTTATTTAAAAAAAAACACAATAATAATAACAGCTGCAGAACAAGAGAAAGGTTAGTATTGCAGACCCAATACGGACAGCAAAGATAGTAGTCATAGCTGAAACTCAAACAGCAGCAGCTATAATAACAACAGTAGCATCAAGTGCCTGTAGTAGAGATAATGGTTCTAATGGTAGGAAGATTCGTGGTTAGAAAGATCCCTTAGCCGCTTTGCTAATTCTCTAAAAACAGAGGCTCAGCCCCCCCCACCCCCCCCCCCCCCCCCTCCCCCCCCCCCCCCCCCCCCGCCCTTTTGTTTTTTTTGAGCACCCCTGCCCATACTCCATCCCCAGTTCTGTGTGTGTGAGAGGTGGTGGTTATTCCATACGTCCTTTTAAGGACGTAATTTCTTGTTATTTGAAGCACCACTGTGGCTTTTGCCAGGGGCCGAAATATAGGCAGGCCATAAATGTGGCACTTTGTGTCATCGGGTGTTTATCGCTTGTGTGAGATCCTGGTGGGGTAGAAAGTCAGTCAGTCAGAGGTGGTGGTGCGCTGGGAAGAGGTGGGTAGGGTGTGGGGGGCGGGGATATCAAGCATGTTATCTAAGCGAAGAGTTTCTATCGCCTGTGACGTATAAGTATCACGGGTATGGTCGATAGGCTTGGTTAACAAGAATCAGACTGTCTAGTCTTCTTCTGCCTTCTATTCCCCAGTGGGGCATAAGCCCTCAACCAACTCACTATCCTTCGATATTGTCTGCAGCTCATCTCATATCATCCGAATCGTCCTAACTTCACTCTCTAGTCGGCTCTGTGGCTAAGTCGATGCGAACACTTCGCTTCGTAATGCCGGGATGCCAGGTTCGATCCCAGCTGCGGGCAATGCGCCTTGCGTTGGTTTCGACAGTGGTATCAATAAAGCCGACCGTCCAGAAGCAATGGCAAACTACTGGACGTTAATTTGCCTAGAGAAACCACACAACAGCCAGGGGCTGTTAGGGTTGGTTCCGCAACGTCCTCTAGAGGATACGCAACTAACCTTTCACTCTCTAGCTGTGTTATCCATGTGTGCGCGCACGTGTGTGTATATGTGTGTGTGTGTGTGTGTGTTTGGTTTGCTTCCATTTCTGTGTCTCTGTGAGTTCTAGTGCAAAGATATTCTAGAGATTGTCTATAGCAGTGTAAAAATGCTTGAAATGACAGCATTAATGGGTGCATTCAAGTGCTTTCAGGATCATTATTAAATCGAATCAATTACTTTAATCGTTTTGAATGTATTCTATACACTCAACATAATCAGTTAACCTAATCATTCTAGTGGCTTTATAGTCAGCGTCTGTGGCTTAGGCGTTGCGAACGCGCTTTGTAGTGCCGGGGTGACGGGTTCGATTCGGGCCTTGCAAATTGCGTTGGTTTCGACAGTGGTATCGAAAAGCCGACCGTCCAGTAGCAATGGCAAACTACTGGATGTACATGTGCCTAGAAAAACCACAACAACCAAAAAATGCCGGGGTTGGTTCTGAAAACGCAGTGTAAAGGATATGCAACTAACTTGTAGTTGTTTTATATAAGTTCAACTCAGTCAACTAGCTGGCTCACTGTAATGAATACTATGCTGTTAACTCAAACAATGTTTTGACTTAGGTGAATGTGCTCCACATATAGTGATACGATTAAGTATATCAGTGAAACAGTATTTCAAATACTAAACCCAGTCAGAGATGAATTAAACGAAAGCTATTCTATGCACTAATGCCAATCATATACGTAAATCAGCATAAGAAAGTTTTATATATTGACGCCAGTAAGTATTTTAGTCAGTCAAATAGTATCATAGACAGATGAGAAATAAGTAACCCAGTCACTCTAATAGTATCATATACAGCTGAGAAATAAGTAATCTAGTCAGTCTAAAAGTATCATATATAGCTGAGAAATTAGTAATCTAGTCAGTCTAAAAGTATCATATACAGCTGAGAAATAAGTAATCTAGTCAGTCTAAAAGTATCATATGCAGCTGAGAAATAAGTAATCTAGTCAGTCTAAAAGTATCATATACAGCTGAGAAATAAGTAATCTAGTCAGTCTAAAAGTATCATATGCAGCTGAGAAATAAGTAATCTAGTCAGTCTAAAAGTATTATATGCAGCTGAGAAATAAGTAATCTAGTCAGTCTAAAAGTATCATATGCAGCTGAGAAATAAGTAATCTAGTCAGTCTAAAAGTATCATATGCAGCTGAGAAATAAGTAATCTAGTCAGTCTAAAAGTATCATATGCAGCTGAGAAATAAGTAATCTAGTCAGTCTAAAAGTATCATATGCAGCTGAGAAATTAGTAATTAGTCTAACAGTATCATATACCGCTGACCAGACACTGGAACCCACACATACATTTTATGTTTTCAAAATTAAGTTGGCGTCTAGGTAGGTTAGTTGCATATCCTTTACAGGTCGTTGCAGAACCAACCCCAACAGCCCCTGCCTGGCTGTTGTGCGGTTTTTCCAGTAGTTTGCCATTGCTCCTGGACGGTCGGCTTCTTTGATACCACTGTCGAAACCAACGCAAGGAGCATGGCCCGCAGCTGGGATCGAACCCAGCATCCCGGCATTACGAAGCGTTCGCATCGACTTAGCCACATAGCCGACTCGTCTAAGTAGACCTAGAATAAATAGGGTATCAGTAATGTCATTGAAAGTAAAGATGGCCGGCGTGATGCCGAACACTTCATATATCGAATGCCTGGGGGTGTACAATATGTAGCGGCTAAACGCTCACCCACATATCCGAAAGTCATGGGTTCAAATCCGTAAGGAGTCGAAATATTTTTTGAATGAATTTTAGAATGACCTTGGCACCCACGTCGACCCAACCCTAAATTTTAAAAACCAGCCAACCTATACGGATCAAGTCACTCACCAATTGCCGAATACTCTATAAAACAATTCTAGCCCAGTCTGCTGAAAAAGTCCTTTTCTTTTTACAACCCAATTTTCCAGAAACAATAGGCCTGAAATTTCTAGTCACTGAAACGTGACAATATATTTGAAAACAAAAATCAGATAATACTGTAATGTCTAAAACAAGCAAATGAATAAATAAATTAAAAAAAAAAAATAAATAAGCCTGGATGTAATGTCATATATGCTTGTGAGTATAACCGATTCCAGACAAGCCCATTGCCGCGCCCTAAATAAATTA
>CAJHNH020002776.1:0-72500 GCA_905116865.2 Candidula unifasciata
CGAAAGAAAGGCCGATGCCTTGGGGGAAACGGGTAAATGAGGAAAAAGGGGGTAGTGATTTCCCCTTTTTTGGTTTGTTTAAAAAAATTGTTGCTGTGTGTGGATGGGGAAATTTGTGGTTTTGGAATGGGGCCGTTTTTGATGTTGAATTTAAAAATTTGTTTTTAATTTGGGTTTTTGGAATTTTTTTGGGAATTTGTTTTTAATTAAAGGGGGGGTTTTCCTGGGGCGGGGTTTTGGCGGGGGGAGGGGGGGTGTTGGCGTTGGAGGGGGGAAAAAAAAGGGGATCGTGTTGGGTTGGGGGGGTTTTGGGGTGGGTGGTGGTGGAGGGAGGGGGAGGGAAAATGGATAGATAGATGGGGGTTGGATAGATGGGTGATTGGATGGATAAAAATATTGGTGGTATGTGAGTAAATGGATGCATTGGTGTGTGGGTGGATGGATAATGGATGTAAAGTGGATGGATGGATGGATATATGGGTTGGTGAATGTGTAGATGTACTAATCGAATGATGGGTGTAGAAAGACGTATGACAAGCAGACGGTCCGACAGACAGGTCGATGGACGAATATAGAGGTAGATAAAAAGGACACAGGTAGCAAATAACCGTGTGTGATTGTTTCAGATATGGTTTAAAGATTGACGTCTGGTCGGCAGGTGTGATTGCCTACATCCTGCTGTGTGGATTCCCGCCATTCTCAAGGTAATTTGAAATCAGGGTTGCCAGATAAAAAACTTTATTTTATGCCAAACCATCACCCAAAATATGCCAGAAAATGCCAGTTCATTATCTTATGCCAGCTCAATTTCAAATATGCCAAATTTGTGAAATCTGGCATAAAAAATGCCAATATGGCAACCCTGTTTGAAATAACACGTAACTTGTGTTTTGTCTGCACACGGCAGGATGATATCACTTTCATAAGCACGCACGCATGTCATGATTAATCAGAATTAACCTTAATACTCTTGTGAGACAAGTATCACAAACGTTACGACATTTACTAAGTGACCACTTCTATGCTTTTGTGACGACAATTTTACAACAGTTATGACATTCTCACTGTGTAGCTACAAATGCTTCTTTCTGCTTCTTCGAAAGATATAAAACCGAACGAAAAGTAGATCAGTGAGTTTCACAGTATAACAAACACAAACGGAAATTGAACGTTGGGGCTAGAGAGCCTTCATTAGGGCATACATAAATCAAATAAAACCACCGGTTCACTACACTCAGAGGAAAGGCAAGAAGGACATATTACAACGGGTACGATTAGTATTTGAACTCTACGCTGGCTGTTGAAGATGAGGACAGAGCGTGCACGAGAATGTCCCTAGTGCTGTGATGGCAATTCTTGACTCAAAGCAACTAAAACAGAATTACTTAACTGGCGTATCCAGAAGCAGCCATATTGATGTCATACCAGTGGAATGAAAAGACACCTGCGGCCCAAAAATTAATAGTTTGAGAATGCCAAGAACCGTAACTCGAGGATTATTTTTTTCTTAGCGTTCACCGGCTGACAACTCTAGCGGAAATTTCTGGTTGTTCGTCACTGCTGGACTTTGGTCTTGATACAGAACTTAAATTGTGCGTGCACTTGCCTTTTACAGGTCTGGATTATGTATATGCAGACTGTTGATTCCTTGTCTCGCAAGCATATGCACTCTGACTTTGAAGGAAACACCCTAATTAGATGCCTCCTACGACAATGCTAATGGATCTAAAATGGCGCCCCGAAACCAACGCAGCGGGAGTATGTTTCTTTCAGCATACGACAAACACAATGACAGAACTTGGAGGATCTAGGACCTTAAGCCTTTCCACCCCTCCCCCCAATTATCGATACATAGACGTTCTCTTTTAATCATTTGTTAAAGTATTTCATATTTTTTCAAGTATTTTTATATTATTTATTAGACTTTCAGCACACACACAAAATAATTATAATTATTATTATTGCCCAGTTAAACAGTAAAGATCTTTCCCCCTACCCCCGCCCCCGATAAAAAAATCTCTGTGTTTTCTTTGTGGCAGCAAGTCGGCTACTAAAGGTCAAGGTAAAGTCGGGAGATGTGAACCAGTGTCATTGCACACGGTTATTAACCATAAGTGCTCTGCCACCAGTACGGACAGCTGATAAGAATAGTCCGCCTGTGTCGCCGTTCGCACGTAACTCTGTAGCTACAGCGACGTCCCTCTATTTACCCCAGAGTGTCAACTCTGGTACCCATTTCTTAAAGGCTGGGTGAACCCCGGGAGCCGCCCGGTTTCGAACGCAAATCGTGGGCTGCAGGCGAGTCGCAGCTGGATTTGAAAGCGAGCCTCTTATCGACTGAGCTAACGCGGCCCGTGGGTCGGCTACTGGCGACATGAAATTCGGAACAATGTTGTCACCCCCCCCCCCCCCAGCCCCCCCCCGCCCCACACACACACACACACACACACCACACAAGCGGGATAATAGGTTGCGTATTGAAAAAGGGCTCCTTTACTTTTTAGTTAGTCGTTCCTTTTGAGCCTAGCGCGGCGCATAGGGCACAGGCCATAGCTCTCAGTTCGTTTCCATCTGCTTTAGGTCTTGGATGTTTATTAGGCCCATGGTTGAGCCTTCCCTGATGATGGTTCTACGCAGAGTCTCTCTTGGTCTTCTCCGTTTTACTGTTAATTAATTACTGATTTGGAAAAAAAAAAAACACACAACTATCGCCTGCTTTATTTTGTGACACAAACCATGTGTTCTTTGACTCAGCGCCAACGAAGATCAAGACGAACTATTTGACCTGATTATGACCGGAAACTACGACTTTCCCAGCCCCTACTGGGACGATGTTTCCTCTTCTGCCAAGGTACGTACTACCGTGTTTTCCCTCTTCCCCTAAAAAGTATGATTTTCAGGGCGCTTTTAACAAAAGCTCTACCCGAAAAAAAGCCATAGTTAAGATGTCCAGCCAGAATGAGAGACCTGTTGCCGAATAGCCCAGTACAGACGCCCCTGGTGGAATCCAGTCCAGCAGCCTTGGCCTCTCTTATCAACGTTCTTCTTACGGTTTCTTTCGGCGTTCTCGCCTCCCTTAATCCCCTTTATTTCCTAGTGTAATGCCTGATTGGTGATTCTCTTATGGTTTCTTTTTAGGTTGTGTCTAGTGTAGCGACCATCTTCTCTGTCTTATAACTGTTGCACTTGCGGTTGCCCAGACATTTCTCCTATTTCATCAACAGTAAAAACGTATGAGAAAGAGTGGAAATTTGAGAATACGGTGAGAAAATGGACACATAAAGTGACAATATGAAAATCACTGTTTATGACCACTAATGATTGCTGGTACCTCGCCTGGATCCTTGAAACCTCCTCTCTCTTTTTATTCCTAACGTTGCAAACTCTGGCGAAAAGTTCTTGCTGTTCGTCCACCTCTTGACTGTGGTCTTTTCCCAGAACATGAGTTTTGCATGTACATCCGTTTACAGATCTGGTTTATTTTTGTGTGCAGACTGTTGGTTATTCACCTCTCAGACAGATACACTCCGATTTCGAAGGAGTTTGTCACTTTTCACGACATGCTTGTTAGGGGTAGGTCTATGAAAATTGGGGGGGGGGGGGAGCACGGAACCCACATGGGGAAGATCCTTGAGTCCAATCCATCAATTATTTGGGACAGTGGGTTGAGTCACACGATCTGCCATGGGACCTTGAATCCATTTTATCAATGAGTCAGTGAAGTCGGGGTTGCGGTTTTGGTCCCTAGACGACGTGCTGCTTGTGATATCGTGCATAAGAAGACGGGGTTGACGTTGCAGCGTCGTCTAGTTTTGTGACGTATAATTATTTACTGTAAGACTGCTTCTCTCTCCCCTGTCAGAATGTAATCTCCACCATGCTAGAAGTCAACCCAGAGCTACGCCTGTCGGCCACACAAGTGTTGGAACATCGATGGATAGCGGTACGTTGCCTTCTGTTTGTTGCCTGTACGCACTGGATGAGCTCCGTGGCGTATCTATGGTATAGCTATGTTATGTTATATTATCACAGTCGACGTCACTGCATAGCTTTCATTCACATGCGTGTTCACTCCTCCGATGCAGCAGCCACTCCGCGGCTGTTCTACTAATTGTTCCCATGAGAACTTGGTTATAATGTCTCCTATTTCGACCTCGAAGGCGGCATAGACGTGCTTCAACATGCTTCTTCCATGTCTTTCAATCGTGTTAAGTGTCAGAGATTCGTCATTATCCACTAGTCCAGTCCACATAATGATTATATCTGCTCTGTCCCTGCTTCTTGTGGCATGCGTTGGTGCATTGCTTGCCAGTTGGTCCACTCGCTTAATACCCTTTACGCCAGCATGTCCAGTTGTGTAGCGTATGGCATGTGCCCTTATCAACACTTGAAAAATGGGGGGGGTTGGGGTGGGGGGGGGGGGGGGTTGGGTCTGATCGCGAGGGACCGGTTTGAATTTCATGTTGTTTAAGATTAGAAGGGCGCCACCCTACAAAAATATAAACACTCACTACGGATGAGCACTGCTTACATTAATACAAATAAATGTTGCGTTTCATAGTCTGCCCAGATAGTCAAGATTTCTTAACACGACAAAGTATCGTTTTTGAATCATATCTACTATTATAGTTGTTTGAAATAAACTGTTGGATTACTCTCGGTGTCTGATTTAACTGGCTGAAAAAGCATGCAGAGGAAGGGGTGGACAGGCCTCTGTCGTTCAGAGTGGCTTGCTTCACTTCGGAGGTTACGTGTGAGGGAACTTTGTCTGGATCTTTTCCGCGGGTTATGCCGGTGTGTTGAGAAATGAAACAGGCGGACAGACTTGCTGGCTCTGCACCACCTGGTGGAATTTGGATGCATGATAAGGAAGACGTGGTTAGGACATTGTGTTAGGAGAATGCGTACAATTCGGAAGAGTAGATAATCACCATCTGGTGAGAGCGATACAGCGAGGAGTGACGAGGGGAGGCAAGACGGACGTATAATCAGAGACCTACTTACACGATTGGTATTGTAACTCTGTCTTGGCTATTGAAGATGGAGACGGAGACATTATCTGTTCTCGGGGGCCGCCGTGGTGGACGCTCTCCTGCGGATCCGAATGTCATGGGTTTAAATTATCATGGAGCTGGATAGTTTTTTTTTCCCCCCCCCCCCCCCTTGGTCGACCCCCCCCCCCCAAACGTGACCTTGGTCACCCAACCTTACCAACCACCCAAGGCGGCAGGAGTGATGATGACGTCATCACCCAACTAGGTGACAACTGATCTATAAAAATATGATTGTAGCCTCAGACGCCCGATACGCCACTGGCGTGTAAAAGCATCTTTACTTACTTTATTTGCTGATCTGTTGTCAGGTGGATACTTCGTTTGTGGCGGACTCGAGACTAAATGGGTCACACGGACTGAACACCTTCCGACGTGAGTCCAGACCCGCGCACAATTCTACCGGCATCAAGGTCATGACGGTAGGTTATATTCACGTGCGTAGTCGGGTCAAGGTCGCCAACATCTACTTGTGTTTATGGTTTTGTGTGTGTGTGTGTGTGTGTGTGCGGGTATAAGATTACGAAATGCAGTGAGATTGAGACTGAAGAGACAGGGGAAGAGTGGGCGGTGGGGGGAGATGAAGAATGTGTGAGAGATAGAATGAGCTTGTATGGGCATGAGACACAGACACAAAATAAACGACAGTCTGGATGAGAGAGTCAGAGAGAGAGAGAGAGAGAGAGAGAGAGAGAGAGAGAGAGAGAGAGAGAGAGAGAGAGAGAGAGAAGAGAGTGAGATACAGCCAAAGACATAATTCCTGAGTGTTTACTACTTCTGCGTCAGGTAAGTCTGGTAGTCTTAGTTTCAGCTTCATAGCTAACGGGTCACCCCATCTTTGCTCCGCTCCTGTGCCAACGAAAAAGACACAGAATGTTTATCCCAGTTCCTTGTGGGAAGACTGACAGACTGCTGTCTCAGCATATCTAGCAGCATTCACAAGCATTAAAGCATACGGTAAGTGTGCCGAGCACCGTTGTTCCAAGTAAGTTCTTTTGTCGGTACCACTGTTCAAGACATGTTTATTGTCTTCATCTTTTCAACAGACGTCAGCCCTCGACAGAGCTTCCAGACTGTTCAGAGGACGCGGGTCGCAAACCGCTCACGGAAAAGGGCGGGACATATAATAGAACAAGCAGCCGATCAGCCAGGGGATGAGAGAGAGACACAGAGAAGATAAGAGATCGTCTGCCCGTGTTCCTGTTTTGTTTGCTTGTCCGAGCTTGCAGCCAGCAACAGCCATCATACTCGTAATCAAGAGTAGAGTTACATTTTAGTGAAAAAACTGTATCGATAGGGTGACCATATGTCCCGTTTTCACCGGAACAGTCCCGGTTTTTTTTTTTCGGTGTGTCCCTGCCATCTCGTCAGTACCCCTAAAAAGTCACCATTTGTCCCGTTTTATAAAAATCTACGAATGAGCTCGAGAATAGAACAAACATTTGCAGTTATATCTGAAAAGACTGTAAAGCTTCATAAGATTTCACAGTTTTAGATACTTGTAATGCCTGAAATGTGTTTATGGGAATTTTCACTGTAACATGCTTTTCCCCTAGCAGTAAATAGCACATTGTTTCGTTCATTTCTTGGCGGCAAAGACTCCTGTTTTAATTGTCGACCAGTAATTAACACGTTTATTTCGATGACCTAGGGAAGAGCAAAACAGGAAAAACAAGGGGGGAGATTAGATCGATTTACTTAGAGTGTCCTGTTTTCAGCTCAAAATGTTAACTGAGTTTCCCGGTTTCAGCTCAAGTTATTACGGTCACCTTACGGTGTGGCACGTTCGCACTTTCCCACCAAATGTATCCACATATCTTTCAAAGTATTTCTGTTACAGCTGAAATGTCAATCCCATAGGCGCCATATAAGTGGGATTGTGTGAGATGCAAGCAGCTGCAAAAACTGCTACCAGAAATATTCGGAAAAATAAAAAGATAACACGTTGGCAGGACTGCATTTTAAATATTATATATATATATATTATATATATCTTCGGGAGGCGTGATCAATTCGCACATGTAAGCGTTAGCAGGTAATGATTACATTGGAGAGCGTATCACGTTATATTTTCCTCCCGATCGCTTCTCTGTTGACTGAGTATGCGTGACAATGACTGTCACCTCTCACGCGTCAGTTTTTGCGTGAGCGGCGTATTTCTGCGTAACTGGCATTATATAAATTACAGATGCCCCTTACACGGACAAGAATTTGGTATATTGAACGTAAGTGGTTTGTTAGAATGCTGCCAGTGCTACAGTTATAATGTATGTTAGTTAATAGATCTCATCATACACCGGATAAGTTTATGAGTGCTCGGATCAAACACTGACACCTGCAGCAAAATCTGCAAGAAAACACATAGCCACAGGGAAGCGGGATTCAGGGCAAACTTTGGGGAAGCCTTAGATATTTGCTGCTGACGGACCGGTTCATGGAGGCAACGAAAATGATAGCCTGAACGTATAAAACCGATCGCAAAGAAATTATTATAACTGGTCACTGCATCAGTAGAAAACAATCTTTATTCTTTTGGACATTCGACACACCAGGGAAGGAATAACTACAGCAAATCTTGACAATATGAAAGTTTGAGTGTTGGGGGCAAGGAGGAACCACCAGAGAAGATGTTCGATTGTCACCACGGCCAGCTCCAGTAGTAAGGCCGAACAGGTCTACGGAAATCCCCGTTTTGTTAGGCCGAGCTGGTCGTAGATTGTTATTATCGCACGGATAAACAACTATATCAGATGTGATTGGCAGCACTTGAGACAAACGGCTGTATAAAGACGTAATGACAATAGCTAGCTTGTATTGATAACAACAATAAGAAGCAACAGCATCATCATCAGCAGAAGAAGAGGCGAAATAAACATTCTTTTCAACTGCACTATTTCTGAAAGCAGTACTGTACAAAAATTCAAATTCTCATCTGAAAATAAAACGGACCCAGAAGTTTTTGATTTAGTGCTAGGAACGAAACAAATCCATGTCCAGCCAACTTTCGGCGAGGCGGTGTGTGGACACTGACATTGCAGACCATCTTTTACTCAGTGCTGAATACATGTTTAACCAAAATGAGCTACACCTTAGGGCAACACAATATGCAGGGGCCTCAGCAGATTTATATTGTTCTCTCTTACAAATGCAATTTTGTTTTAATATATTTGAAATATAATCGTTATTTAATACAGCTTTTTATAAGGATTGTATTTCTCTGCTTCTACCCTTTATTATTTATTTAACTAAAAATTAAACGATACTATATTTACATTATCGGTATATTCAAAAGGCGTATATATTGTGAAGTGTTTTTAAGTTAGCTAGTGTAATTTAAAACCACAGGGGCCTCAGTATTTTATATCTTAGGGCCTCGTCAAGTTTAACTCCGGTCCTGGTGTTACTTCATAAGCGTAAAGTAACCCATTACGACTGTTTTATAGAGTTAAACTGGATTTTTGGAATTTGCAACCGAATAGTCACTTCTTTTAGCCTCATCTTTTTTTTTTTTAACTACTCCTGGAATGCCTTTGCAGCGTCAGGGCAAGAAAAGATGTCTGGAACGGGCCCTTCTGTTCGCTTTGTATAAAGTAATTTCAATGTCTCGGATATTGCTGCGATCTATGTTCTGCGTGGTCGACCTCTGGATCTGTTACCGTTGTATCTGTATAACATTGCTCTCTGTGGTGCACTTTCTGATGCCAATCTGGTTAATGGCCAGATCATTTGACTTGTTGTCGACCTGGAGTTCAGTATCATCAAATTCCATTTTTGTCGTTAAGCGTCATGGGGAGAAAAGGTTTTCACTCCAGCCCTCGGTGGATAGCACTGGCTATTGTCATTCTGTGCAGATGTAAAATGTCTTTAATGTTATCTTCTTTGTAATGTCTATCTTCTCCTTGGTTGCTCTCTTGATTTTACATCACATATTTTTAGATAGGGTTTATTATGGGCACAATAATGGTGTGCTGGCCACATCAACATCAATTTCCACTTCTGTGTTAAGCGTTATGGGGAGGAGCAATTTACGATCTATTGCCTGATGGGCTTGCCACTTCAGTGTACACAACTCTTCCTTCTGTGTAATTTACAACATCCATCAACAGACAGTGCATACACACACTTATGGAACCAGCATTGTAGCAACTGCCCACTGTTGTTTGCATCAACTTCTTCAGAAGAGTTCAGTGCCTCATCAAGGCGTTTTGATACCAATGTTTTAATGTAAACGTACAATTTCTTCTTTTTCGCTGTAAACTCCGGCAGGAAGTTCTGGTGGTTCGTCCACTTGTAAACTTTAGGCTAAAAATAATGTCAAAAAAAAAAAACAGCAATCTGTGTAAACGTCTTCCACCTCGTGCACTTTCATATACAAGGTACTACTTACATCCTGTCTTCATCTTCGTACTGGTCAACCTCTCCCCCTCTTTCCCTGTACCATGCCTTCTGCTACTATTCTTTCCAGTCCATCCAAGATTTTGAAATGACTTAAAAAGAGAAAAGTTTCCGAGACAAGGTGCTGATTACAAATGAGGTTGGCAGACTAAAAAGTGCCAATATAAGGTAGGTAGCAAAGTGCGAACACGAGGCAGGCAGTTAGGTAGCTGTTATCATGAGGCAGAGAGGCAGGTAGCAATATGCCAACAGGAGGCAGACAGGGAGGTAGCAAGATGTCAACATGAGGCAGAGAGGTAGGTAGCAAAGATGTCAACATGAGGCAGAGAGGCAGGTAGCAAGATGTCAACATGAGGCAGACAGGGAGGTAGCAAAGTTTCAACATGAGGCAGACAGAGAGGTAGCAAAGTGTCAACATGAGGCAGACAGGGAGGTAGCAAAATGTCAACATGAAGCAGACAGAGAGGTAGCAAAGTGTCAACATGAGGCAGACAAGGAGGTAGCAAAATGTCAGCATGAGGCAGAGAGGCAGGTAGCAAGATGTCAACATGAGGCAGTCAGGGAGGTAGCAAAATGTCAACATGAGGTACAGAGCAGGTAGCAAAATGTCAACATGAGGCAGACAGGGAGGTAGCAAAGTGACAACATGAGGCAGCAAAGTGCAGACAGGAATGTAGCAAAGTGTTAACATGAGGCAGCAAAGTGCAGACAGGAATGTAGCAAAGCGTCAACTTGAGGGAGAATGGGAGGCAGCAAAATGCCAACATAAGGCAAAACAGAGGTAGCAAAATGAGGCAGAAAGGGAGGAGCAAATTGCCAACACGGGGCAGGTAGTAATGTGCTTACATGAGGTAGACAGGTAGCAAAGTGCCAACATGAGGCTGGTAGGTAGCTAGATACTAAAATGGAGTAGTTAGATAGTAAGGTACCAACATAAGGCTGGTAAGTGGCTAGATACTAAAATAGAGTAGTTAGATAGTAAGGTACCAACATAAGGCTGGTAAGTGGCTAGATACTAAAATAGAGTAGTTAGATAGTAAGGTACCAACATAAGGCTGGTAAGTGGCTAGATACTAAAATGGGGTAGTTAGATAGTAAGGTACCAACATAAGGCTGGTAGGTAGCTAGATACTAACATGGGGTAGTTAGATAGTAAGGTGCCAACATGAAGCTGGTAGGTAGCTAGATACTAACATGGGGTAGTTAGATAGTAAGGTACCAACATGAGGCTGGTAAGTGGCTAGATACTAACACGGGGTTGTTAGATAGTAAGGTGCCAACATAAGACTGGTAAGTGGCTAGATACTGACACAGGGTAGTTAGATAGTAAGGTACCAACATAAGACTGGTAAGTGGCTAGATACTAACACGGGGTTGTTAGATAGTAAGGTGCCAACATGAAGCTGGTAGGTAGCTAGATACTATCAAGGGGTAGTTAGATAGTAAGGTGCCAACATGAAGCTGGTAGGTAGCTAGATACTAAAATGGGGTAGTTAGATAGTAAGGTACCAACATAAGACTGGTAAGTGGCTAGATACTAATTCAGGGTAGTTAGAAAGTAAGGTGCCAACATTAGGCTGGTAGGTAGCTAGATACTATCAAGGGGTAGTTAGATAGTAAGGTGCCAACAGTTAGGCTGGTAAGTGGCTAGATACTAACAAGGGGTAGTTAGATATGAAGGTGCTAACATAAGACCGAGAAGTACCGAAGAGCCGTCTTCACAAGGGAGTTAGGTGGCAACATGAGGTGGGTAGGTAATAATGGCCAAACATGAAGCAGGTAGACACATGCCAACAGGAACAACGCAGGTAGGGAGATGCTATGGTTTGGAAGACAAGCAACCAGCACGAGGAGAAACAAGCAGGCAAGTAGCTATCACGATGCCATAATAGATTTGGCGCCTCATAGTTATGTATGAACAATGAAATCTGACAGGGAGATCCCTATGGCTAGCTGAAAGTGATGACTGGCTAGCACACCAAATATCTTGTAACAACACAGTTTGATCATGTGCATTATCAGACATACATAACCTTATCAGGTTAATTGACGATTTGATTTAACTATGGATAGGCTGTCAACTTGAAGATTAAAAATTTCCTCCACGTTTCAATTATACAATATCACGTTCACGCTCCTATCGAACACAGCCTTTCACTCTGGCTGCGAAACAGCAAATGACAAGAGATTTGTCTCATCCTTTAAACTCCTGGGTTCTTAATGCTATCACTATTCAAGAACCTTGTGTTTTCATGTTCTCACGTGATCCCCACCTATGATATCTTTAGATTTATACAGTCCTTAGGAAGCCCCTGTCACGTAATCCCCACTTATGATATCTTTAGATTTATACAGTCCTTAGGAAGCCCCTGTCACGTAATCCCCACTTATATCTTTAGATTTATACAGTCCTTAGGAAGCCCCTGTCACGTAATCCCCACTTATGATATCTTTATAGACTTATAGTCCTTAGGAAACCCCTGTGGAAATTCCCTTCAATACACAGATGTACTTGAAAGAACAATACACAGGACCTTTTGCCTGGTATACACAATGGTGCGCGGTACAGGCACTTTTGTGTTAGGTCTCATTTGTTTTAGCTATACTGTAAAAGACACTTTGTTGAGTACCGGTACCGTTTTATGAGGAGGGGGGAAGCTGTGACAATACTAATATGTACCACGGTAGATTCAGTAGCTGTTTGTGTGGCTTATTTTACTCAGATTTTGTGACTGTTACTAACATCTGCCATGTCTTAACAGCATCAAATTCAAGAGTGTTAAAGTCTCTCATGGGGAGGAAAATGGTAAAATTTCACCTTCTGTATAAATGCTCCAGATATTTGATATGTGAATGGATGCTGAACAATACTGTGGATAAATGTTTCTAAGGTGCTGATTTATGTGTAAATGAACAACATCTCATGTAAGACTAAATGCTGAAAAAATGTGTTGTCCTGAATGTAAACACAAATTTATATAAGGGTCGTCGTCATCATATATATATATATATGTTTTCACCAGCAGTCAACCCTCCATAATCTTCTCACCAACAGTACAATCACTGTCCATCTACCAATAGTCAACAATTACTGCCCCTCCCCTTTTTTTTTCTTCACTAACAGTCAAACAACCATCCACTGTCCTACCAACAGTCAAACCTTTATATTATCTCTCCATCAAAAGTCAAACCTTCACTAATAGTCAATAGGTATCCCTGGATGACTTAGTCACAGTGAACACTGATACACCCACCCACCATTAACAAACATACTGACTGCTGGAATGGATGAAACACTGCATGAAAGTTCTGGCTGTGATTATATAAGGTTTCACCTGTACAGATGATAGATGGATGTGGCCATGTGCCAATTCTAACAATAAATCAATGATGCTTGATCTGCTTCAGCGCGGTTTTTATTTCCCAAGTGTTTAAAAAGAAAATATGTTTGTATTATCCATTTTTTTTCAGGATGTGGAGGTTGTTAAGTTAGTGGAGGTTCCAACATCATTGCAGATGCTTGCCCAATAAGTGTTCCAAACTGCATAAGGCAATTATCATTTGTGCCAACACTAACAGTCCCCCTGCCAGAACTGCAGCTCACAGTTGTTGCGAACATCAATTCAAGCCTAAAGATTTAATGCAGTTGCAACCATGTGTATGCCAAGTTTGTGCTACTTTAGAAAACAGAAATGAACAATACCCACAGAAACAATACAATATTTAATCAGCATTTCTCCAGGAAATTCAAGATACATTCAACAATAACAAAACAAGTTGGCCACCTAGAGGTAGAAATGCTGTAAATTAGTTAGTTAGTCTTTCCTCTTGTGTCGAGTGCGGCACATAGGGCAGAGGTCATGATTCTCCATGCATGGTGGTTCGTTGCAATCTGTTGTAGGTCTTGGATGTTTGAGTGGCCCATGAGCGAGCCTTCCCTGATGATAGTTCTACGTAGGGTTTTCCTTGGTCTTCCACGAGATCTTTTCCCCTGTGGTGTCCAAATGAAGGCTTGGTAAGGAAGTCTTGATTTATCCATTCTAAGGGCGTGGCCGACATAGTTCCAGCGGCGTTTTCGTATAAAATTAGACACATACTCTTGCCTGGATTCTTGCCTTATTTGTGTGTTGGTTCGGAAATCTGACCATTTGAAATTTAGTATTCTTCTAAGGCATTTATTTTCAAAACTGTCTAATTTTGTGTCTTAGAGTTTTCGTTGATTTCCAGCTCTCGCATCCATAGGTTAGTAAATAAGAAATAATCATACATAAATGAGGGAGGATAACAACACACATGAAACTAGTCATCAATATATAATTTGCAGAATAACAACTATTTAATACATGTTTGCAGCTTGTGTTGTCTGCACCAGAGATGCCCGTCTGCCTGACTGTGGCAAGCGTTGACTGCTAAAAAAAAAAAAAAAGGGCATTAAAATTACTTCTGAATCCTTTACCACACTTTATTCACTAATGAAGCATAGGCTGCCAACCAACTCATGCCTAGTTGTCAATATCCTTTGCAGTCCAACCAATATATCCTCCCCATCTTCTTTCACTTACCTCAAGGAAACAAGAATAAGAAAATGCACCCACCAAAAAACGCTTGTAGAGGCAATGAAGGAAAGGGTTGGCTACCTCATCCTGTAAAACACTATAGCCACAAAGGCCAACCAACCATGAAAAAGTGTTAATACTGCCAAACAATAGTTGTGTGCCGATGAAACATACATGCAGTCAGTCACGTTGCATTGCAGACAAAGAACTACATCTTTAAACAAAATTAAACTATAACAAACAACACCGTTGTCATCATGTATATATAAACTATCAAAACACAATTAACATAAAAGGATTCTCCAAAATGCCAAGTTCAGTGTATTAATTTTGTGCAAACTGAACACATGAACAAATTATTCTCAGCACCTCAGTCCTTCAGCCACACAATTAATTATAAACAACTAAATTAGCAAATAAATGCAACAACACAAGAATAAGCAATTACATATGTGTTGTAGAGCTGTGCTACTTATTAGTTTCACAATGACATGTAATACCCAAGTGAAAATTATGAGGGAAGCTTATAGGCCATGATGGGTGGGTGCTATTGGTAATTGTAATCATTCCTAGCTTCTGACACTGATGTTCTGTCATCTCCTTATGCCAAACTGCCCTACATCTTCTCTTTTGTTCTCACTATACCTATGCCTGCTACCCATACATGGACTGCCACATATTCCAGGATGCATACGCACCACTAAATTCTTCAGCACGACAAAAAAAATTCATACGCTTGTTGTGAAGTACCTTACACAAATCCCTGCCAGAACAGTTAACCCCCCCCTCCCCTAAATCTAAGCTGTTATTGCTTTCACATTAATGATCATAGGCAAATATTAGCTGTAGCTTACTTTACATTAATGTTAGTATAATTTCTAACACATGGCTGGAACAGTGAAATGAAACCACTCTCCAGATCCGGACTAACAACAAAATGAAAAGTCATTAACAAAAACAAAAGCTGTCGCACTAGTGGTCATCCCGGATCTTCTGATCGGCCTGTACAAGGCTGACCCAAGTGTTGACCTGCCTGGCTCGTAGCTTGCCCCAGACGACATGGTCATTGAGAGCTAGAATGTTGGCTGCAGCCAGAGCTGCTCCATCAGGCTGGATGACAGTGGAACATCCCAGACCTGCGGAAAAAGAGAAACCAAATTATGCTAGGATCACATGACTAAGAATCAAACTCAAAGACCTTTTTCAAAGTTAATAGGAGACGAAGGGTTCACGGTCGGTCTATCAAGAAAATAAATCTCCTGCAGCCCCAAAGTTAATCCCCTCCTCATAAAAGATGGAACAAATGTAGAAACAGACAGCTACAACTCATATCTAAAATGGGGGGAAAAACAACAACTGAGGTTTAGGGATCTTGGTGATAAAATGGTTAAGCCGCATACTATTCTATATCTTCATCTCTTCCACCTTAAACCTTATCGAAGTGTTGGGGGGGGGGGGGGGGGGGGGGGGGGGGGGGGGATGTAACATTCGTTGATGAGCTCTGACAAGAGCACTATTAAGACTGATGTTGATTTCTGTAAGGCTGTTCTTAATGCCATCACTCCATATTTTCTAAGGTCTTCCGCTCACTCTATACCCATTTAACGATTTTAGTGTGGCTTGCAGTGGCAGATAGTACCAGGGCATTCTTGTTAGGTGTCCAAACCACTTCATTTGTTGTTCTTTGATGACTTGTAAGACTGGCTTTATTCCTAGCATCCGTCTGATTTCGTATTCACATGCTACACTCTGAAAACTGAATGTGATTCCAGATTGTACTTCAGCCCCTGACAATGGGACCCCAGAACACACAACCGGAAGGATGGAGAAATAAAAATAGTGCAGCAAAGAAGTCAATTATCTTTTCTTCAAATTGCCCACCTCTGTGTGGGTTTGGAGGGAGGATAGATGCAATGTCCTTTTAACAAGCCTGCTGTAACAGTTGTAAACTAATCAGGGATTTTTCCTTTAAAGTCTGAGGGCATATGCCTGAGAGGCGAGGAACCAAGAGCCTCCACACAAATAAGCCAGAACTATAAAATAGATGTAAACGTAAAACCCAGGTTTCGGATTAAGATTAAAGTCCAGAAGTGGATGAACTACCAGAACTTTCCATACGCACAAAAACACGAAAAAGAAATTATATATGTCAGCTCCTAAGGGAGCGATGTCAGCCCCCCCCCCCATCCCCGGTACTAACAAGTGAATGACTTACCTGATGGCATTCTAAGGCTTGACCAAACATCTTCTGCTCCCCAGTCAGGGGTCAAAGGGGGACAGTTAATCACTGGCCAGACAGTGTTGCCAGACAGGACAGGGCCCAGGCCATTACTTCTGCCAGCCACAGCAATGAACACTGTTGGAATGCCCTCACCTATAAATAATGAACAAATAAATGATAGAAATGAATGGCTTAGCGCACATAATGGTATGCACATATATCTAATCAATCAGGTGCCACCTCCACAATGAAGGAAGCAATGGACTCCCAACACACTCTTGTCTTGGTAGTACACTCTCTCAGATAGCTGCTCATCCATCTCTTCATGGTGTCCCCTTACCTGCATCCTTGTCTATCTCTTGCCATCAACATTTCCTTCCAGTACTTTAAAAAAAAAAATGCAGAAACCATGAGTTGTAAACACTTTAGCCTTGATGCTATGATTAATACTATAAATCTGGGAAACACGTGGCTTCTCTGCCTACTCCTGAGCGTGAACTCGGACCACAAGGAGTTTTGTCACCTGGTCTAACCAACTTAGTTTTCGAAAAAGTGTTGTCTTTTAATGTGGTTTTTCAACAGCCCCTTTTTGATTCCTTTCAGGAACTCTTTAATTGTTTATTCAGTCTCTCTAGACCCGCTCCCTGTATCTGACTTTTATACATACTCAATATTGTAGCTTATAAGGCATTAGGTTCGATTCTACACTGAACTGAACTTAAATTTACATGAAAACAGTTTCTACTGTAAAGTAAAACAAAGTGGGAAGAAAGAAGCAGTTAATAAAAAAATAAACAAAAATGTGTTTAAATATCTCTTTCAGTCCATGGTTTTCAAAAAGACAACCCAAATGAAACAATAACCATAGTGAAATGGCATTAGCTTCCTACTTTTAAACTGGCAAGCTATGTGCTGCATTTTAAAATATTCTGTCAGATTTCTTAAGTATTTTCTGATCAAAAGTATATGAAGTCATTACACACCATCTAGTGCTTGATATGTAGAGACAATAGATGATTACATATGGTTTGTTTCTTGATATAGGAAGAGATGTACATGGCATAAAGAATGTTCATACATATCTAGTAGGTAACAGAAGATTCCAGCAATGTCAACAGGTCACAGTGCAAATGATTTGATTGATTTGATTCAAGAACCGACATCACAGCACTTGGGGCATTCTCACAAGCGCTCCGTCCCCATCTTCAGCAGCCAGATAAGAGTTCCAATACTAATGGTACCAGCAGCATTCTGATTAAACTTCCGTCATGCCTTTCCTCTGAGTTTCAAGCATCTGCCAGAACCTTGCGTCATTCACCGCTGCTTCAATCTCACCAGACTTTGGTGATCCATCTGCTCCTCCGAACTGTACACGCTCTCCCACAAGGCCTTATCATGTATCAGTATTCCACCAAGTTGTGTAGAGCCAGCGAGCCTATCCATTTCCCAACACACCAGCGTGATCCGGCGAAAAAATCCAGACTACTACTTACCAGTGTCCTACGCAGCGAAGCATGCCACGCTGCACGAAGAATACCTGTTCTGATCTTCCTCAGCATGCTTTCTGATTCAGTTACAATTACAATGTGTGTGTGTGTCGTGTTCTCTAGCCAGTGGAAAGCTGCAGTGACTGCCTCCACCTCCATTCTTAAGTTGGATGTTGTGGTGTCATATGCTAGGCCCTCCTGCACCAAACGTCGACCATTAGCTTTTGCTAAGAAGCCTCAAGCATTTCTTTTGCCTCTTGACACTGAACCATCTGTGTAAATGATCAAATCCTTTGAGCAAGCATTATCTTGAATTAATTGCTGAATTTCCACTTCTGTGGCACCTGCTGGCCAGTCTCTGCATTCCCGGCTCAGCGTGATTATGACTCTACACAAGTCTGACTGTTCAGATGGCACTTTGACCCACTCTTTTCCTCGCCTAATGTTCTCAAGGGTGCAAACCCAGAATGACCCGCATAGCCGAGTTCTGAATGCGCTCTAGGTTTGTCCATCTGACTCTTTGAGACGGTAAGCATTCCCAGGCCATAATCCACCACTGACAGGATCAGGTGCTAATATAGTGCAAATGAGATAGTTGAATAATAATATGAAACAAATCAAATGAAACAATGTGTTTCCAACCTTCATAGCTTGCCAGAATTTTCAACGTCTGGTCCGTCTGTTTGTGAGCAGACGTGACTCGAAGCTCACAGGGAATACCTAAAGACTGCAGCACAGAACGGATCTTCTCTGCGTGTGGGGTGTCTGTATCGGATCCCATTAGCACCACAACACGGCCCTTGGGTTTGGTCTTGATCAACTGTGTCAACACATACAAAGAATATGATTATTAGTGCAAAGCTGGGAATGGCTATTTCTGTTTTGGTTACTATCAACTGGAGCTGGAAGTTTCTCCACGTGAGTTCCGGGACCACATTCACTAGATAGGGTGACCTTATATCTTGGGCTGGAAATGGGACATCCCCAGCAAGTCAATTCAACCCCCACCACACCTTTTTTTCTTGATCAGCAGGGTGAAAGAAAGAGTTTAACTACTTGCTTCTCAATGTTATTAGATCAACCCATAGTCGCCCAAAACTGAATGAAACAATGCGTTCTTTAACCGTACTGGCGAGGAAATAAATGCTATAATAAAAATCATCTTATGTCTATCACTAAAAGTACCTAAACATTTCTACAAATAACTAGAAGTGTATGTTCTATTCTTAAGCCAACTTCTAGACTTTTATCAAATGGGACAATGCGTATTTTTATGAAGCAGGGAGGGAAGATCGAAACACAACTTGAAAAAAAAAAAAAAAAAAAAAAAACAAAGACGTGTTCAAGATGGAGCGCATGGTCACCTTATTACTAAAATAACTGCGCCCTAACAAAGGTGCAGATACTCAGCCTAGCTGTAACCCACCATATAAAGTGCCAACAGCCTCTTTAGGGACAAACAAGATTACAGTGGTGGTAAAGAGGGAAATAATTTAAGATCCTGATGCAACAATTTAACTGCATCTGCAATACAGAGTAGAAGAATGTAGTCACAAGCAGGTGCCACAAGGAAAACAACCTTATCAGTTCTGTACAATAAGCAGTGGACTGCTGACACTATGGACACCTATGCAGCAACAAAACGAGCCGGTATCACTGATGCAACTCCAGGGCAAGACATCTCCGCAAAACGCAACACCCGACAGGTCACACGACTGACATTTTCACTCTCACAGACTGTGTGAAGCGTGATCACAACATGTGCCTGGACACTGAAGCATATGTCCTATTTTCCCACTGATAAGCTGCAGTCATAGCAAGTAACTTGGGCAACATGTGTTATCAGGATTTTCATCTAGAAAAAAAAGTAGCAGGTACTCACCACAAAGAATTTATTACAATATAATAGTGCTGGAAAAACAAATGACACAGGGACTGAGTACCGTTGTATGCCACCAGAAAAAACCAAAAGAGGCTTTGTGTATTATAACAATGCAGTAGAGGGTTGTTTTATATCAAGTGAAACTAGCACTAAACTTCTTTGTGCACGTTCATCAATATTTTCGCACTAAAATCGTAGCGGCCTCGTGCATATTTCTAATATAATCTGTCAACACTGATCTTGTTTAGGACGCCTGTGACACCTTCTTCCAAAGTTTTGTTTAATTATTCTCCAACAGGCAACATACAAACACAACAGCCAGCCTAAAACTACAAAATTCAAGTGTTCTGCAGGAGGAAATCTCTAACTTGTGTCCTTTTTGTTACAGACAATAATTATAGTAACTATTAGAAAGGACAGAAAAACCACAACAGATGAAGCTGTCATCATTGAGACAGACAAAGGTCTAAACTGAATACTTCAATAAGAGACCGTCAATATTTTGGGGGGATATATTATGAGAAGGAATGTACTCGAGAACTAACAACTGACAAGATCTGTGGAAAGCGAGCAACAGGAAAAATGTTGAATTAGGAATCAACATCACAGTACTCAGGACACTCCAATAAGGGCTCAGTCCCCATCTTCAGCAGCAAGCAAAGAGTTCACATTCCGATGGTACCAGTAACTGTCTCACCCTTCCTTTCTGGTATCAGCCAGATCCCCTGGTAACTTCTCGCAGTGCCATTCTCCTTAGATCGCAATGATCTATCTGTGTGGCAGCACTGTTCACTCGTTCCTAAATATCATTAACAATATCTAACTTGTCAGACATCAATTCACCACCAAATGGTGCAGAGCCAGCCAGTCTATCTGCCTGCTCATTTCCCAACACACCGACATCACCTGGAGAAAATATCCAAAGGATGCTACCCGGGACCTCTGAAGTGATGCTTGCCACTCTGCACGAAGCATGCCTGTTTTCCCCTTTCTCAGCATGCTCTGTGAGTCAGTTACAACCACAACATGTGTTTACAGCTGATTCTCAAGCCAGCGGAAGGCGGCAGAGACTTCCTCCATCTCCATTCTCACACTAGACATTGTGATATCATATGCACGGCTTTGCTGCACTGGGCAACAGGAAGGCAAACAGGTAAAAACAATGATGTGCTAGCCAGATGGATGGGGGCGAGACTAAAACATGGAACTAACTTGTGATTCTGGCGATCGTGTGAGATGGTGAAGCTTACAATTACTGGCACAGCACACGATGATGACTAGAAATACAGCTGTAGGGTTCCATTACCTGAACTTTCTCTGCCACCCACTCAAAGTTACGCTTGACTGTGTCCAAGGCTTCAGCTGTGACTTCCTGAAGGTTTCTGTACACCTGCTTGTCCTTCATCAGACGCTTGTCTCCTGAAGGCCACAACCTCCATGAATCACTGTCGATGATGTCAGCAAGAACAATTTCTCCTGCAACAAAAGACACAAATGAAGTCTCCCATCAACAAAAGACAAACATGAAGTCTTTCATCAACAAAAGACAAACCTGAAGTCTTTCATCAACAAAAGACAAACCTGAAGTCTTTCATCAACAAAAGACAAACCTGAAGTCTTCATCAGCTAAAGACAAATCCAAAGTCTTCTATCGACAGAAGACAAATCCAGTATTTCATCCGTGAAATAGTTTGCTTTTCACATTTCAACAATGGTCAGTTGACCCAAAGGTCTTGGATTCAGGCTGGCAAAGCCTAAAATGGACACAAGATAAAATCTGAGGAAGTAAAGATGGTCGGTGTGGTGATGCATCAAGTGTTGTTTTGTCTAGCATAATATGCCACCATGAAAAGGGCACTGTACTAAACTATACTTCAAGAATACTAAGAAAAAATTACATTAACTAAGACCGCACCAGAAACAGTCTGATAACATGATAAAAGTATCCTGGGGTAAGCAATTATGTTGGGGCCCCCAAGAGAGAATGCAGTGTTGTCCCTAATCAAGTTAATCAGAAACATATGTCAGTGAATACCGGAAGAACAGAAAACAGTGCACAGGACAAGACAGTAGACACAAGACAGAAGACAATTCACAAATAAAAGACAGTATACTCAAAACAGCATACAAGTCAGAGGGAATCAAAATGCCTGCTTAAAAGGTTAAACTTTCAACAAGTTGCGGTTGACTAAACAACATGTTTTCTGTAGAAACTGCACACACAAAAGAAGTGACTTATGCATATACAAACACACTCTTACCTGTGCCTTCAACCACTCCGAACTCAACTTTCATGTCAATGAGGCTACAGTCCAGGGATGCCCAAGCCCTCTCCAGTATTTCAAAAACAACAACTGTCATCTTCTCCATGATCTCTAGCTCACTTCTACCAATCAGCACACCACCAAATGATTTCTCGTAGGCCAGACACTGTTCAAATGACCACTGTGGATCGTGGTTGGCATCATCCTGCAAACAGTTGACATATACTGAAAACGATTCTTGGTCAGTGAACACACTGGTGAGTGACGTATGAGATGTAAACCCAACATCACAGTAGAAAACTGAAAAGAACATACGACTGACGCTTAATCTGTCTCTAGCATATGCTGGTATGAAAGCAATGAGAGAGCAACTATCAGGAATAGGCCTCTCTTTGCATAGGAGAGATATCATCAATGCCATATGAGAGACTAAACGTTGTGAAGCTTTCAGTTTCGGTGGAAATGATTCTCAACTGAACAGACTGCATATCCTGGGTGTACGAATTGGATCCGCGAGACAGGAAAACAATGCGGAAGCCACAGGTAAGGTCGTTACATCAAATAGAACAGAATGGGAGTTGTTAGCCTAAAACACTTGCAGACATACTCAGGAGATCGGAGCACTTGTTGTCTGTCCGATGTGCAATGAAGATGATCTCTAAAATGAACAATTGTTTTATAGCACAAAACTATTTTGTATTATACAAGTGGTGGTAACCCTTGAGCACCAAGAGATTTTGAAAGAGGCGGGAGCCCGAAGACAACTTATCACAGACATCAGAAGGAGACAGTCATCATTTTTCGGCCATGTTATGAGAAGAGGGAAAATAGAACATGTTGTGACCACTGGAAAGCTCTGTGGAAAAAGGGATAGAGGAAGACAACGAGAGAAGATGCTTGACAGTCTTGTTGCATGGCATGGAGGTGTGTCGGCACCCAAACTGATACATGCTGCAGGAGATCTTAGATTATGGAGAGGCATGATCACCCAAGCCAGTCGGCAAGGCACCTGATAATGATGATGGTAACCCTGGTGAAGTGGTCATGCCTCGTACTTTGAAGTTTGCAGGTTATGTTCCGCAGGCACAGTTTTTAACTACAGAGTTCATAATTTGTGTGATGCCCTTGAGAGGTGGCTAGCCATTCTGCAGAGAGCGGCATACATCCGGTGCAATGAAATCAACCATCTTGACTTTAACAAAATCCTTATTTTGAAAACAAGTGTATCATCTGTCTCCAAGACAAACATCTCACACTAAAGACCAAACAGTGAATGCAGGATCATGAACATGTCCCCATATCTCTTCTACAAACATCCACAAATCTCTCTACAGCCATTCAGACAAAAATAACAGCACAGCGTACCTTGAAAAATGTTTCCAACTTTGGCGGAGAAAATCTATAGCCTTCTTTAACACCTGGATTGCGCTTCAAGAATGAGCCTGTAGCAACCCTTCGGGTGACCCACTCAATGGGGATCATGTAGCATTTCTTTGCCACAAAGGAACGCTCTCCACACTGCCTAATGAAATGTGTTCTGATGCCTGAAACATATACAATTAACTTAAGATAGGAGACGATGACGAATGCAAATGTTGAAATAGTAAATTGATGGCTAATATTTACAGCAACAGCAATGAACTTACACAGCAGAATAAATTACTTTGGCCTTTTGAAGAAATCAATATGGAGGCAAGGCAACAAATAAAAAACTGGCCGTGTTTTCTACAAATGTAATTTGTAGCCATTTCACCAACCTTTCTCAAAGTATTTCTGGCATTTTCAAATCCTGCCAAGCATCTGCTGTGCTTGATTTGTGGACATAAGCATGGACAAACATAAATGTATAGTGAGTTTAAAAGATTTCTACCCCCTCCCCCTGTCCATTTGTGCTCTGATCAGATCTTTTCATGTGTAGCGCTTGCATTGGTAGTTGTTCTGGCTGCATTCTTAATAGATGACTAAACCATTATATCTTCTGTTTCTCAATGAATTTGCTGGATGGTGTGATTCCTACAGACTGTCTGATAATATAATTTCTAACTTTGTTTTGGATGGTAAAGTTGGCAGCCTTTTTCAGGCATCTCATTTCACAAGTGTTAATTTTACGTAGGTTAGCCTTTGAAAATGCTAATTTCTGGCAATGAGAGCACAGAGCTGGTATGAATATGCTTTTCATAATCTGTTTCTTGGTGCCCATAATTATTTGCATGACTTAATAAAGATGTGAGCTTGTATATAAGTGCACTGGCTCATTGGCCTCTTGTTACTATTTTCTGATTTACTCTCCCATCCTCCGAGAATACACTTCCTAGCATTCAACCCTGTTTAAGAAATTACATAGTTTAAAAAAAAAAAAACATTACCTGCTTCACTTAAATACTCAAAAATTGTAACAGCTGTAGAAGTTGAAATTTTGGCTTTTCCAGCCAAATCATGGGCCTTTGCACCATCTCCTGCAGTTATACGATCTTTTGATTCGACCAACACCTGGCCAGGATGGTCAAGCAGATCATAAACGATTTTAGTTTTGCCTTCAATAACCTTGTCTCCAAGCTTGGAATAATCTGGTAAAGAAAAACTGCAATTTAAGACAAGATGTAAAAAAGAAAAAAAAAAGAAAAACAATAACAAAGTACAGTAAAAGATGATAAGCTATAAAAATCATGTTCTGATTTATGAAGTCATTCAAGTCTGACAATCAGTTAACAATTATTTGGAAGCGATGGAGACGTAGTTTTATAGACAAATAATGAGAATAAATACCTGGACTGATGAAGATGTCTTGAAAGAAACTGGCTCATGAAGAAAACTGACAGCCCACATCAGAAGGAGACAATCTACATTTTTTGGTCACATCATAAGAAGGGGAAAACGAGTACACCGTGACAGCAGGATAGTTGGAGGGGGAAAGGGGTAGAAGTAGATAAAGAGAGAAGATGTTGAGCAGTTTGACATCTTGGCATGGAAGATCATCTGTGTCAGAATTGACTGAAAATTTCAGAGACAGAAAGTTGTGAAAAGACATGATGACCACTAGAGGTAAAGGTGAGAGGATCAACTTCATTGCACTGGTTTTATCCTATACGGATCAACCTCTCCACAGAACAGATAGCTGCCTTCCAAGAGCATCGCACAGAATCTGACCTCCGTAACTCCGGCGACGATACTCAGAGATCTCCGAAACCTTTGCACTTGTGAACCAAATGGCGGTGCTGTGAAATGAACCCCCAACCTTCATAGTGCAAGGCAGACAGATGGCTTAACCACTAAACCTGACATGGACTATATGAGGAAGAAAGATGACAAGTAGACAGTTAAAAGTGTAGCATGACCCCAAAAAAGTTACAACTGTAGCATGACAAGAAAATAACCACACGCTAGATTTGTAACAGTCAAATGATGTCAATTACAGTGGTAATTATCTGGTATACTTCTGTCCTTAATCCCCCAATGCAGTAAGTGCCCCCAACCAACTCACACTAAGTCAGCATGTCCATACATACATATGGATCAGAGAATGGGAAGGGAGGAAAATGTATGTGTGCGCTTGACAAATTTACAGAAAACATTGGCAATTTGAATGATTTTCGGTTCTCCTTGCAATAACGGTCGCTACTTGGACGGCGACGGCCGCTTAGTCGGAGTTAAGTCCCCTGGCTGCAGTGCAATTACGCAGTGGACAAGGCAAGAATCACAAAACACAGTGAGTTTAACATGGTGTCAAGACCACGCGCTGCGACTCACATTAGCCTAACCCTAACTACGTTATTTGTGTCGTTCCCTCTTTTCCACTCCGTAATTGCACTGCAGCCAGGGGACTGAATTCCGGCTGCCGCCGTCCATGGAGAAACAGGTACGAAATCTGTGAAAAATTATCACATACATTTGCTTCTGTTTATTAATGATGTTCTGCAGACATATAATAATGCAAGATAAAGAAAAATATAAAGAACAAAGGACCACGTACTGCTGTCTGTCACTCAAATGCCGCATACTATGCTCTTCATATGTACTCATACTAAGGATTGTACTGATGCAAGAAATCCAAGGAACGAACTATAGTTAAAATTATAAGAGTAATAGTAATAAACCGTACTTCCCTACCAATCAGGATTGAAAGAAATCAAAATGAATGTGATGATTTATCGAACCGTCTTCATTTTCCCCACAGTGATCACGACAGAGGAAGAAATAAAAATGAATTAACAATGACATCCGTTGGCTTGACTGTGAACTGTGACTCACTCACTCTCACCTTGGCTGAGAACCAAGCTGCACAAACTTCAAACTCACACAGACCTGAGAAACTTGTTTGACTCACTGAACGCAAGTGAATGATGAATCGAATGAAAGAATAAGCAACAAACCTTATCATATCAACCCCGTCTTCCGTTCTGCGGAAAGTGACTTGAAATGAAACAAAGCTTGCAAAAGTACGTTCTGCACTTCACGTGCTGACGTGCTGTCGAACCCGGCAAGTGCTAGAGATAACTAGAATGACTTGACTTTATACAATTACAATGAACTTTATGACAACACAACGAAAGCAAAACTGAACTGAACTGATGCAAGAAATCCTAGGAACGAACTATAGTTAGTATCATGATGATAATCATCATTCCCATCGACTGATTGCAAGAAATCTGCATGAATGATGACTTATCAAACTGTCTCCCAAACGACAGAAAGAAAAAAAAAAAGAATCGAGAATCGAAATTGCCGAGTACTACTGTGAACCAAGCTGCACAAACTCATCTAAATGACTGGCTCACTGAATGCAAAAAAAAAATAAGCAACACACTATCGCTTACCGTCTTGCATTCTGCCAAAACTGACTGAAATAAAATAAAGCGTGCTGCCAAACCCGTGCTAAAGTGACTTATATATTGAACAAATGAACGAGAGAACGATAACACCTACCGCCGGTCTCCATGCTGTACTGTTACTGCTGTCTGTCTGTGACCTGTGATTCCACAAACTGACTGAACCCTGGCCTTGTCGACCGACTTCCCCCACCACGTGGCTACACACTACACACCTGCGACACGTTAAATAGTCTCTCTTGCACACAAACATCAACGCACAAACAACACTAAAACCACAAGTTCGGCGTACAACAAACTTAACCAACATTTGCTCCCCAAAATAATTGTTACATGTGGAGAATTTTGCAGTAAACATAGAGAGCAATAATCGAGCGTGCTGTAAAGTCGGTCAATGTCGTTTGTTGGGAGGTACTACTATCAAAGCTAGCAGAAGTGAATAAACATGGTCAGTGGCAGAGGAGACAAGTCAGTCGCCGCCTCCATCGGGCAAAGACACAAACTTTCACCAAACTCCATTTATCTGATAAACAACAGACAAAGCTGATTCTGTGTTCAATTGCGTGTGCCGAGCTGTTTCAAACATACAAGCTACCAGAAGCGTCTCGTTGCGGCTGTTGATATTTTCAAGCACAACACATCTTGCGGTTTTTCAGATCAGCAACTTGTATCTTAATAAATAAGGTAATGATTACCGTAATCACAGTCAACTAGTGGCATTTATAAGTGCTAATCATCTAGCGAAGTTCGGCTTCCTTAATTGATAGTTATATTCTGTAAGTTTTTCACTTTCTGTCATTTTGTGAAATATGCGTTTTTCTGCAGATTGATCGTGCACACGTAGTCTGCTAGAACCAATAGTTACTACGCAATACAACCCCAAAAAAGGATGTTACTATTTATGAGCAGTCTTAACAGTAAATGCGGTGTTTGTTAGTCTGTATTAAGCACTAATGTTAATACAATTGAAAATGTTGTGTAGAAAAAACAAAAGGTCGATTTATAAAATAAAGACATCTTGTATTTAGAACCAGAGATAATTTCTAGTAATTTCTACGGAGAGTATGTTTAGCAGGTAAAAATACTTCTGTCAGCCTACGGGAAGTTTTTTTTTTTTTCGTTTTCTGTTTAGTTTGCCCCTTCAGGATTGACATCTTATGGATGAGGACGCGGCCGGTTCCGATCCTGTAAATCACGTTCAACTGTATAGCCATATAGCACAGATGTATTACTGATTTAAGAATCGAAGATCTCCTTTGAATCAACCCCCAAAATGGCGGCATGCCACATTCTGGCCATAAAACATCCAAAAATATCTGAACGACGGTGTTTGCGTATATCTAAAATTTCGAGACATTACAGACGATGAAAGCCGATTAGCAATACAGTGTTCTTCCGATTGGAGGATTAACTCTTTGAGTCCCAAGGAACGCACCATACGTTCCTAGGTTCCTACCTTGAGGCCCAATAAACGCAAGATGCGCCTATTTTAGGTCTCTCTTGACTAGCCATTGGGCCTCTGATGCTAAACGACCTGGGACTCAAAGAGTTAAGCAGCGGTAGATGTCAGACTTGTCGGCATGCGCCAAACGTGATTAAACTCATCGCCGAGCGTATTCCCCGCGCCGCTGCGCGCGTAGCGGATGGGGGGCTAAACTAGGTGCCTGGGACTCAGGAGTACAGTAATTAGAGGAAGTTGCAGGAGATGTGGTAGCTGCCACTCGTGAGTCCCAGCCATCTAGTTTAGTCCCTAGAAGCAGGTCGGCAAGTAACATATCGCCGAGACCCTGTCAGAGCATTTTTTTCGTTATCCGGAGCCGGCACATATATTTTTAATAGAACTGACCCGCATTCTGATATTTTTGGATATTTTATGGCAAGAAATTGGCCAATTTAGCTCTCTTTCGAACACCATCATATTAAAGCTGCCATTTTGGGGTTGATTCAAAGGAGAGCCAGAATCGACATCATACTGGGCATACCCATAGATGCTCCGTCTCCCGCAGCAAATGACGTAAGGTGTAGATGCTAACTGTTCCCGTAGTTGGATATTGGACAGGTTATCTTCCCATGCAGTGCCCCATTGGGAAGGGCGGGATAGATCCACTGCCTTCCTAACAAGCATGTCATAAAATGATACTAATTTTCACTCTGAAGCCGGAGTGCACCTGCCTGAGCAGCTAGGAACCAAACACTTTTGTGCACAAGTAAGCTAGATCTGTTTACAGCCACTGAACACAAAGCAGAAGAAAAACAAGAATAGAATCTTAGATTTTGCCCTGCTGGCTTGCATTCAGACATATTCTGTAATCTCAGGGTGGTCAGATTCAGGAAGCCGCCCTGATGGAGAAAAAGGAAGTATTAACTCATACAGTTAGTTAAACAAGTTTAGCAGATGATATTAGACGGGGGTTCTCTAAAGCAGTGCACAGAGATTGAGTCACCACCATCATTGCCCCTGTGTGGGTTCCGGGGTCCTATTTGAGAGAAAACAAGAATAGACCCACTGCTTATCCAAAAGCATGTAGTGAAATTCGACTAATTGGGAGCTTTCTTTGAAGTCGGAGTGCACCTGCCTGAGAGGCAAGTGACCAACAGTCTACACTTAGATGTGTCAGATCTGTCAATCAGATGCACGCGCAACACTCAGGTTCTGGAACAGGACTGTAGTCCTGAAGTGGACAAACAACTAGAACTTTCCACCAGAGTTTACAGCTGGTGAACAAGAAGAAGAAGAAGACCACCATCATTGTAGTCCCTAAAACTGCATCACTGGGTCTCCTGTTGCTGTTGTTTGATCAGTTCCCTCCACCTCTATCAGACAGATGCCATGAATTTGGTATTTACCTTATTGAGGCTTGTCTGTTCATCCCATTTCTGAATCCAGGTCTTTCTTTGTCTTCCTCTTACCTTCGATAGAGCTTTGCAGTATAGTATCAGTTTAAAAAGGTTGGCAGATCAATTATTTAAAAAAAAAAAAGCAAAAAGCCCTGGTAAAAGAAAAGTCAGTGAAAAAGTGATCTCATACTAAATACTGATGTAGCGATGGGAATGCCAGGAACTTCATATAATCAGGACATAGCATCATGAAATTAGATGACCTGGCTTCTCCCCCCCCCCCCCCCAAAAAAAAAAAAAAAATTTGACGTGCTTTCATGCAGGGGGAGTCGCCGTGGCTGAGCGACTAGACGCACGACACAGATCCGAAGGTCGTGGGTTCACTCCCTGGCGGAGACAGACTTTTATTCAAAAATGACCTTGGCTCCCAGGTCGACCCAGCCTTGAGTGGGTACTGGGTGCAGTCCCGGGAAGTAGAGGCGGCCGGCGTGATGCTGACCACATCACTCATCTTGTGCCGTTGGTCTATAAAAATATAGGCCTAGCCCTATACGCCTAATGGCGTGGAAAAGGGTCTTTTACTTTTACTTTACTTTTTACTTTCATGCAGAACATCAGTGAAAACAGAACCTGTAAACATTACTCTATTGAAACATCATTTAGGAAAATAATAATCCACATCTACATCTAATTCTTAGTCTCACTTGCTGGGATATGCTCTAAATATACCTACATTTTTAAAATAGCAGTGATACTAAGTATTTTAAGTGTAATCTAGGGGGGAAAAAACAGTATGTTTAAAACTTATATTTTATAGAGGTATGTTTAAAACTGTTATATTCTATGGGGGGGGGGGGGGGGGGGTTGCATATAGCCTCTGCTAGGACAAAATTTAAATAATTTATTATTCCTTTTCTTGTTTATTCATTGGCTGTGAGATCCAGCGAAAAAATCTGGTTGTTCATCCGTTTGGACTTTGGCTTTGTGCCATAGCCTGAGTTTTGCATATACATCGGTTTGACTGGCTTATTTGTGTGCAGTTGGTTATTCCTTGCCACTCGGGTGATGCACTTCGACATGGAAGGAAGACTCAAATTAGTTGACTCCTAGGACATGCTTGTTGAGGAGGCAGTGGGTCTGTTCATTTTTTTCCCCATAATGGGGTCCTGGAACCCACACATGGAAATTTATGATTGTATATGGAAGTAACACATAGATCAACCACCACCATCCTTCTCTGTCCGTCCCCTTCTCTCTCATTTATTTGAAAAGGATAAGTAAAGCTAATGTTTGGTTGGATATTAGGTAAAGTTAAGATGGAAACTTATGTAAGGCTTGAGATGCTGCAAGATTCTTAAAATGTAGCAAGGGAGACCATTCATTATAATAGATTCATAAATTTGAACCAAGCATGCAATCTATTATTCCCCCCTGCCTACAAGTGTTCCAAATACGGTGACCTCCATCCAAGGCTGCAGTGTCATGGCACTAATTGACCAGGTTCTGGTTGACTAGTCAAGAAATGAGGCTAGTTGGCCAGGTTAAGAAACATTTCTCAGACTAGACAACTAGAGCAGCACCAGAAAACTAGTCAGGGGGGCTAGGAATATGCAAGACTGAAACAGCAGAAAGGATGGGAGGAATGCTGAGGACATTTAGGTTTCGTAGACATGTAGAACATTTACTACATAAATGCAACAAAGTGAAAGTGTTGTGGACAAATGAAATGATGCAACAAAGTGAAAGTGTTGTGGACAAATGAAGTGATGCAACAAAATGAAAGTGTTGTGGACAAATGAAGTGATGCAACAAAATGAAAGTGTTATGGACAAATGACAAACGGAACATGTTATGGACAAATAAAATGATGCAAATAAGTGAAAGTGTTTTAAATAAATGAAATTATGCAAACAGAATAAAAATGTTATGGAAAATGAAATGATGCAACAAAATAAAAGTTTTATGGACAAATACAATTATGCAAAAAAAATTAAAGTGTTACGGAAAAATTAAATGATTAAGAACAGCTCCTTGCAGTACTTTAGTAACAGTCCTTGACTTTTGACCTAATACTTTAAAAGTGATCATGTTGTGACAGTATGCCAGAAAAACTGTCAGGCGTTTCCATTGTTGTACAGAAGAACTAATCAAACATCAGCCGACATCACCCGGTGTGTGCACTGATCTTTGCCCATATTAGTGCATGATGTTTCTCCTTCCCCCCTAACCTTTGATATGGGTTACAACAAAGCTACCAAGTCATAGCTTATCTGTTAGAGCTGGCTAGTAGTGTTGGGGTTATTGAACCTGGCCTGATTTTGTTCATCATTTATGGGCCCACTGACGTTTGGCAGGGCACTGAAGGTTAGGGGCATCCTATAGGGCATTGATTGTGCAACAGCAGGTTGAGAAATAACAAGGTGTTGATGAGATTACAGAGAAGGTATATCTTGTTTAGCATTTTCATTTTTCATTTAGTAGGGCCAAGTTTGTCTGTGTTCATGCAGGACACTGACGTATATAGATAATTACTGCATGCAGAAGTGTAAGTTCTTCTGTTATCTGATAAGCAGAACAGTTAGACCTGAATTATGTTTTTAGCAAAAACTAGGCTACCTCCCGTCAGGTATATATAGGCGGCCAGAGGCTGGTGCTAACAAACATTTGTACTGAAACAGGATATTGCCAGCTGGAACTGACAGGCCGCAGGAACTGACAGGCAGCAAGGGGAAACCACTTATTGTTGACACATACACAAGTCTTCCGACAGAAAGGACTTTGGACAAGATTACAGAGGACTGCATCATACAAGAGTTCTTCATTGGATAGTCATATAAAAAGATCATGGTGAACTGCATCACGCAGAAGTAGCTAGGTTTATGCAGAGGTTGTAGAGCATTGTATTAACTCGAGTTGCCAGTGTATCCTTTAGCACATAGACATCGGACATTTGGTTTGCTAAATAAACATTACCAAGTCTGAGAATTGAAACATTTGGCCACAGTTTGATAACCTGTGAACATTTACCTGTGCTGTCTCCAACAAGGTCAGTTGATTTGATTGTACAATCATCTGGTCATAGATTTTCATCTTGAAGCATTCAGGTTTCTCATGACCATCCTGGTGTGTGTGTATTTAATTTGGTCTAATGTCGTAAAACTCATTTTGATATGCTGGACCATGTTCAGTCCCTTCCTTCACTAAAGGTTCTACACTAGAACTGCATGGTAACCTGCAGACTACTGCTGCTTCATCATAACACAGTAGCTAGTCGGAGGCTACCATAAGTGGTCGTTTATAGAAAAGTAAAGGCACCTTTAATGCCAGTGCCGAATAAGCAAAATGATGTTAGACTCATATATTTTTATAGACTAACTGACACTCAATGGGATGATGTGGTCAACATTGTATCAACTGCCTTTACTTCTCAGGGATAGTTTATAGAGGTTCTAGTTTGTTTACTATTTATCTAACCCATAAATTCCATCTGCCTAAATTTTATGTTTTTGTGTCTATATTTGACACTTCTTGAAGCCCAACATGATTAATTTTGATCTTCATTTCACAGTAAACATGGCAAAAGCTTTACTTCGCAGCAGGGAGGACACCGGCTTTAGGGGGGAGACAGGGATGAGAGAGGAATGTGGGCTGTTTGGAGTTGTATCTACAAGAAACTGGAAGACAGACACCAATTTGTCCCATCTCATTCACCTAGGTCTTGTTGGGTTGCAGCACAGGTAAGCAGCATACTTTCTTGATATAACTGCTCAGTCGCAATAATTTGTCAGATATTACAGTGGTGCTTTCCCAACATCTTCCCCCAGGATGATATCACAGAACAGTCCAATATTTCCAGTGTGGTAAGAGCAGATTTCCCAGCTTTCTAATGGTTTTACTACCCCACAATCTAGAATTGGGCCTAACCCCAACCCACCTACGTCCCACGAGAGAGTGCAGTCTAAGTCCCACGTCTGCAGTCAGCCTACCTACAACCCCCTAAAATTCAACTGTCTGTTTGGGGGGAGATATTGGGATAGAACCATTACAGCTACTTCAGTATCTCTTGGTAACTGTTTTCCTCTTTTTCTTTAGCATTCTGAGCCCTTGACGTTCGTTGCTGCAAGATATCACCCGCCTCCATTCATCTTTTTAATTAGTCTTCTCTTTCAGTTTAGTGACTCCAAGTGTTTGCAGGTGTGTCTTTATATTATCTCTCCATTATCTTCTTGGTAACTGTTATCTTTTCCTGATTTATTGTTTCTTGAATTGATCTTTAATATCCCTGTATGGTTCGGGGGCTGTATTATAGGGAAAACAAGAGTAGGCCCACTGCCTACCCAAAAGCATGTCATAAGAGTGGACTTATTGGGAGCTTCCTTTGAAGTCAGAGTGCACCTGCCTGAGAGGTGAGGAACCAACAGTCTGCATACCAATAAGACTGTTCTGTAAAGCGAATGCACATGCAGCAAACTCAGGTTCTGGAACAGGACTACAGTCTAGAAGTGGACGAACAACCAGAACTTTCTGCTGGAGTTTACAGCTGGTGAACACAAAGAAGAAGATGATCTGTGATATTGAGTGTTGGCCAGGGGATCTGCCTGACACCGAACACTCAGGGGATGGCGAGACAGATATACAGTCGGACTGTTACCGGTACCACTGGAACTGAAACTCTGTGCTTGCTGCTGAAGATGCAGATGGAACACATATGGGAATTTCTTGAGGAAACAACTAACAATTTCCAGCCCAGGCACGCCGTGATTGGTTGTTCATTCATGTTTGCTGAGCTTTCGCAAGTGTGGCTCTCTATTACAGGGATATCAGATTGTATTATCTTCAACACTCTCACCGGCGATAACGTGTGCTGTGTATTACACGATGTGACTGCTTTTAATGAACCAAGAAGATCTAGAATGGCCCTAACTCCCTCCCCCCCCCCCCCCTTTTTTTTACCCCTTACAGCATTAACCTACGTCCCACAAGAGACTGCAGCCTACATCCTGTGCTTTCAGAATTGTTGTTAACATTTTACAGTCAGCTCGCCTTGTCGGTCGTCAGCACTGACAACTGAAGTAAATTTATGTCCTACTCGAAGTTCGAGAAGGTTAGAATATACGCAATGTCGCCGGCCGCTCATAACAACGAGTAAAACACACTGTGTACCTTCCCGCTCACAGAACACCCAATATTTACCCAACAGAACACAACGTGACTCCCCTCTAACTTAGACTAGCATGTACGAAAGGATTGCAAGCATGAATGAACAACCAATCATAGTGTATAGGGGCTGGGAATCGTTGCTTCAGCCATCCTTAGTGCTGTGATATCAGTTCTAAACTCATAACTCTGTAACATACTCTTTAATGTGAGAGGTTTCAGATAGAAGCTACTCGCTGCTCCATGTATTTATTGATAACTACTGAATGTATTGTGCATTGAAACTATTGAATGAATGAATCAAGAATGGACATAACTGCACTCAGGACATTCCCATACATGCCCCATCCCCTTCATCAGTAGCCAACGAAGTGTCGAAATATAATAGTACTAGTTGCAACCTGATTTAAATTTTCAATGTTGAATATCATACAGAACCTCTACTCTTTACTTTTGTGAGCCCTAGAGGTTTATTGCTGCAGATATACCTCACCTCCATTTATTTCTGTGGTAGGCTTTCTCTTTCCAGTTGGTGACTCTAAGTATTTGTAGGTTTGCTTGGATATTATCAATCCATCATTGTCTTGGTCTGCCTCATTATCTACAATAATTCAACTTCCCTGTGGACACAGTTTTTGCCTGTCTGTCCTACTCTATGTAGGCCCCAGCTATTTCAGTCTATTAGCCATTAATTGTTAGTTGAACATATAAGAAAGTGAAATCCTAGAGGCACACAACAGGGACCTCAAAGAAACTAGTAATTCAGACAGGTATGAAAGTATGCTGTATTTGAGACTTGTGTGACACTGGACCTGATGCTGAGAATAGGCTGCCCAATTTCGTAAACATCCATCATCTCTATATTGTGTCTGATTAACAAATAACATGAGGGATCATTTGTTTCAGGGGACAAGAAAGTGCAGGTATTGTAACCACAAATGGTGGCCCCAATGATGACTTTATTACCAGGAAAGGCATGGGTCTGGTGAACCAGGCATTCTCAGATGAAGATATCACCTGTTTAAAGGGAAACCTTGGCATCGGTCAGTTCATTTTTGTTTTTATTGTTGTTCAATTTTTTTCAATATTGTAAATTAGTAAAAACTGACTCTGAGGCAACAGATCTCATCCTCCAAAACTGTCCCAGATACAGTTTTTCAAGACAAAACTTCTGGTCAAGAGAGACACTGGTAGAAGCCAAACTGGGCGACCTGTTGAGTGAATTACAATGGTAAGACAGTGAAGTTCATACTAGAGACAGCATTGCAGATATAGATATTTTTTTTAAAGCGAACAAAAGAAGAATGTTGAATGTTGAATTAAGAATCAACATCAAAGCACTAGGGAAACCCCCATAAGCCCGACCCCATCTTCAGCAACAAGCAGAGAGTTAAAATTCTGATGGTACCACTAACTTTCTGAATGTATATCCGTCTCGCCTTTGCCCTGAGTGTTGAGCATCGGCCAGATCCCCTTGCAACTCCTTACAGCACCATTCTCCTCGGACCAAAATGATCTGTTTGTACCTCTGCACTGTTCAATCACTCCCAAAGAGCTCTCACAACATCCAGCTTGTCATACATCAGTTCACCACCAAGTGGTGCAGAACTGGCCAGTCTATCTGCCTGCTCATTTCTTAACACACCGACATAACCTGTACAGTAGATAAAAGAAGAACAACACCTGACTATGTTGCCAAATTCACTTGCCTCTTTAGTTAGGGGCTGGCAATAATTTTGTTTCCAATAATTTTTCATCTTTTTATGCTCAGAATTACAGTTTTGTTTTGTCTAATGTGCAGTCTGGTTTCTTCTTCAGTCTGTATGAGCCAGTGAATACTTATGAATTTATCTCTTATGGAATTTTAATGGTGCTGTTTGACATTTCTTTAAAGTGGGCGAGTTGGGTGCTAAATATCTCCAGATTAGAAGTTATGCGTTATTACCTGCATTCATATATTACCATCATATATGCTTTTCTGTATAATTGTTTGTTATATTTTACATATAAGTGGCTTTGTATAATTTTTTTAAATTGGTATGTTGTTGTTTTATGATGATACTTATAAATGTTATAACATGGAGATGTCAGTCATAAGAAATATTATAACACAGACTATAATGAAAGTGCATGTGAACCTTCCTATCTGCTGGCAAAGATTATATTAACTATTACATTTTAAAAACAGCATATGCTTCCTATGTGGGTTCTGGGGCCCTGTTGTAATGAAAACAAGAATAGACCCACTGCCTACTCAAAAGCATGTCGTAACAGTCGACTAATTGGGAGCTTACTTTGAAGTCAGAATGTGTCTGCCTGAGAGGCAAGGAACCAGCAGTCTGCATACAAATTTGTTAGATCTGTAAAATGAATGCACACACAACACTCAGGTTCTGGAACAGAACTACATTAAAAAAGTGGATGAAAAAAACAGAAATTTCCACCAGAGTTTACAGCTGGTCTACATAGAGAAGAAGGGAAAGAACAGCAGCATATTAGTTTGTGATGATCTTACTTGTGGTTGTCTTTGTGAACATGGTGTGTTTTCTTCTCTGATGACAGGCCATGTCCGATATTCAACTCAAGGAATTTCTGATGCCATAAACATACAACCATTTGTGGTGGAGAGCCTGCATGGCTTGATAGCAGTTGCTCATAATGGGGAATTGGTTAATGCCAAACACTTGAAAAAGAAGGTAAGCACTTAACTCTTTCAGTCCCAAATAGTTGTTACTTAGCTCTTTCTATTTTAAGAAGTTTAGTTTAAAACCAGTAACTAATTTGGTCTGAATAAGTTTGATATAGTTGAAACAAATTACTTAGATACAATGAGTTAATGTAATGACTGTCTGTGATAGAAGACAACAAGAACATAATATTGTCTTTGAAATGACAATGAAATGTATGGTTAGTTGTTTAACACTGAAAGAGTTAAGGTGATTGCATTTTATCTACTATTTGTTTGTAGATAGCTACTTTCATTGCACTTCCATTAGTGCTCCAGTCTGCTGTCGTAAGGAGGATCTTGGCACAGTGTACAAAATAGTGTAGCACGGCAAGGATTCCAGGGTGTCACTGCCAAATTCATACCATCTTAAATATTCTTATATCGACATCTTAAGAACATTATTTAGTACAGTGTTTTCACCAACATTGTGTTACCAGTGCCAAGCATGAACATTAAAAATGAAAGAGAAAAATAAAAGCAACAGAAATTAAATGTCTACAACAAATCCTAAATGTACCTAGAAGAGACAGGGTCAGAAATGACAACACAGGAGACAAGTCTGGATAGATCCGGTATTAAACAGTTCAGATGATTTGGACATGTGTCAAAACAATCACTAAATAGTGCAGAGCTGAAGGTCGACCAAACCAGTTATGGATAGTTGAAATTTCTGAAGCCTTAAATACCAGCTTCTATGTAGCACATATCAGGCTTGCACCCAATGCCTCTTCAAAACCTGACATCGAAATGCAGAAGAATGCTAGAGAAAAAAAAGAAGAATTAGGTTTTATAATTCTGGACAAGTTACTTAATTGTGTGGGAGTACACTCAAAGCCAAGGCCTGATAGGATGATTAGAAAGATGTTTGGACATGTTTAACTTGTCATAGAAATGCTCACTGAAAGCTTATACTGATGTAGGAGCTGCTGATAGTGTTAGAAACTTGTTAGTGTCAGACACAAGTACAGAGTTTGACTCAGAGTGTTGGCTAGATCAGATGTTCCAATGTTTTTCTTATCCACACTGCACAGACAAGTTGACAGAAATTCAATTCAATCTTTGGTCTCAACAACATTATGATCTTCACTGTAAGAAAATCTTTCGCAACTGTTACTGATGTTGTTGCTGTTATCTAAGTTATGTAGTTCCATTCAGGTATTGTCTTAATCTTGCATCTGTTATTTTAATATGACAGTTACTACAGCACGGAGTCGGGCTGTCCAGCAGTTCTGACAGTGAACTGATTGTGCAGCTACTAACACACACACCCGATGATGAGGAACCTAATGGAGGAAACTGGGTTGCTAGGTAAGACATCAGTTCATCTGTGTTTAAAAATAAGTAATTCTCTTGTTGTGCTCTGTGACTGGGAAGCTAGAATTTAGTAGATGATGTTAACTGTTTTTGCATCATCCTAACTCTGAAAGTGAAAACATATACTGGCTTCTCCGTAAAATACCACAAGTCAATAAGCCAGGGACAGAATGGAAATATTGTTTATTTTAATATGATTTTACTATATACGTTGTTTATCCTTACTATATAGCGGATTGTTTGCTATTCTAACAGATTTTGCTGCTGTCCATTTGTGCATGATCAGTTTTTATGTTTGCTGTTGTCAGTAACCTTAGCTGAATCTCCTGGCTGAGATGCTGTGACTGGAACTGTTAAAATGCTTGGCTTCAGTTGATTAGCCTCTGTAATTGTGTACATCTTATTGTTGTAATTAAGGGTGGCAAGATTATTATGGCCTGGAGAGAATGAGGCACCTGGGTGTAACCAGAGTATCTGGCTGGCTCACTACACTCGGAGGAAAGACGAGAGGGACATATAACCAGATTGTGACTACCATCAGTATTGGAACTCTGCACTGGCTGCTGAAGATGAGGACGGAGCACACATGGGAATGTCACGAGTGCTGTGATGTCAGTTCTCAACTCAGTTCAGCTCAACTTAAGGATGGCAGAGGCAGAAGAATAGAACCATCACCCATCTCACAGAGTTGACAGCTATTTTCAACCCTGTTGCACAGAGAAAGCCAGTTTTCTGACTTTTACGGTTTTTTGATAACATGACGTCTGGGCAGTGCCAAAATGCCTGTATGGCAGCTTTGGTACTGTTTGCAGCTGCACAGTGTGTAGACATGGTGGATGTGATAAATTGGTTTTAAAAAAATTGTTCAAGATATTTTTTGGGGAGGACAAACAAATGTTTTTTCTCGTTATGATGTCATCATAAAGTTTTAGTGACCCCGGGAGGGGGGGGGGGCATTGATGATGGAATAGCTATTAGGCTTGCCTGTCTATTCAGTAGTAATAGGTTTTGTTAGTTATGTAGACCCCCTTCCCTTCTCTTAGTTTCAGAGAATTAAAACAATGTCTCTTTCTAATAAAATTTTGAAACAGATAATTTTTTTTAAAGATTTTTATGGGGCAGAAGGGTTAATTTAATTGAAATGCATGTATTGGGCTATTTTAAGCATGCTTTATTAACTTTAAAAAAAAAAACTTTGATTAACAGTAGTTTTGACTATTTATTTGACCTTTCTGCCATTTCTAGAATCAGACACATGATGCAAGAAACAGTAGCATCATATTCTCTGCTCATTTTGAATCATGATCGTGTTTGGGCTGTCAGAGATTCTTATGGCAATCGTCCACTGTGCATTGGAAAACTCTTGCCCACAGATGTTGCTACAGGTAACATTCTTGTATGCAGTACTTAACCCTACCAGACCTGAGGCCCTGAACCTTACTGTCCCTATAACCTGAGCTCCTGGGCATTACCGCGAAAAAACCAACATGATATACAAAAATATTAGTTACATGCAAACGAGTGGCTAGAATATGATGAAACTTGGAGACATTGTAGAAAATAGGCTTACCTTTTATCTAGCGCCAATATTCCACCTTTGTGTGCGAATTCACTCATCAGGATCAACTTTGTTTCACAAAGTGAACACTAGATGTTGCCATTTGATGGACACACCCCCTCCTCCTACTATCGATCTATTTCAAGATTGATAATTTTCAAGATTGTCCTCATCATTCGCGCTCTCACTGACAGTGTCACTTCAAAAACGTATTCTTTATGAAATTATCACAGATAATGAATATATATATATATCACAGAGTGTGATAAACCAAAGTATTGATCACCTGTTGGACTGGGAAAAGCCTAGAACTTGGTTCATTAGCCGCTCGTTTCATTGTGAATTTTCATAATTTGTCCACATAAAACTACACAAATATAATCCACACATGCGGGCAGACATTTGCAATGTCTAACAAAGAGGATTTATAACCATTGGGTGGTTATTTTTAGTCCGCGACGCATCGTTTTTCCCGTGCTGCGCAAAAAGCTGAAAATTAGGGCCAGCGGTATAGAAACTGGTTAAGAAATCCCCGGTAAACCAGGCCAGCTGTCTGGTAGGGTTAACAGTTAGTTGCATATCTTTTACAGGACCTTGCAGAACCAACCCCAGCATTTATTCGTTGTTGTGATTTTTCTTTGTAAATTTTACATACAGTAGTTTGCCATTGCGGTCAGCTTTCGGTACCACTGTCGAAACCAGAGCAAGACAAATCGCCCGCAGCAGGGATTGAACCAGGCACCCAGGCGTTACAAAGCGCGTTTGCTCTGCCTAAACCACAGACGCCGACACAAGTAGTAGTCTGAGATTGTTAATGCTTTTAGTCCCAAGGAGTGCATCATACATTCATAGGTTCCTACCTAGCAGCCCAATGAATACAAGATTCCCAGATTAAACATTTCTCTTTATCACCTCTTGGGCCTAGGATGCTAAACCTCATGGAACTGTAGAAGCTGATTCACAGCAGCTTGAGATAGTGATGACATATCTTTTCTTGGTGTTGCTGACTGGAATTTCCTCTCATATTTCTAGAACATCTATGGAAGAAAAGTATAATAATGGAATAGTCTGTGAAATACTGTAAGAGAGGAAAGTTAAGTAAAACTGTGAGTGCATGGTAAGTAAGTAAAGCACCCACTTTGCGCCAGTGTATAGAGCAAACAATGCTAAACTCCTATTTTTGTAGTCCAGTTGGCTGTTCATATTTTTATAGAGTAGTTGGCTCTCGATGAGTGATGTGGTCAGCATCATGCTTGCTGCCTTTACTTCCCAGGACATTACCTGGTACTTATCTTGGATTGGAAGGAAGATCAAACGATGATGATTAGAATCCGGGATCTTCAGGCTGGCAGGCAAGCATCTAGCCCCGTATAAGTTGACCCCTAGTTTTGGAAACACATTTGTTAGGTTTGAAAAGTCAACTTATACGCAGCAATGTAGGGTATCTTGTTGGTTGATCTCCTTAACAGAGTTGCAGCAACAAACAGAGATAGGACAAATGTGACATGTGATCATTTCCTCTGATGTTTGGTGCATGATCATTGACGTGACAACTGACCTGAACAAAGTATGTCAGTGAGATGCAACAGACTACTTCTGTCACCTCTCACTGGAAGGAGAGATTAGATTTCAGTCACGAGTTTGATTTCTTTAGACACAAACTGTGACTTTGGAATTGAGCCAGAAAAAAAAAAAGTAGGTTATCTTTGGTAGTGGCCTAGTTTTTAAGTCTGTACAGATATGTACTGTTATCAACAACTGTGGCCTGTCAGACAGAGCTGGTATCCCAGTACTTGCAAGCCCCTGGTACAAGTACTGCATGGTTGTCTAGCTTGTCTCTCTTGTAAATGCAATAGTGCAGTGTCTCACTGGAAATGTCGTCACCGTTAATGCTGGTGAAATTGTTATCTCCAGCTCTCATAGGAGAATGTCATTAACTGTTTTTTTTCTTGTCTGGGGATAGCATAGTTATATCTCTGTATGTAAGGACTACGTATAGTCCATGGCAAGTGGCAATGGTGGTCATGTCTACCCACACCCTTCTATCTTGTGTGCTTTCAACCAGTTCTGACACAGATGATCTTCTATGCTATGATGTCAAACTGCTCAGCATCTTCTCTCTCTCGATCTTCCTAGTGTTCTGATGGTCAGATGTCTGTGTAACCCTGTAGGTTTTGTTTGTCACATGTCACTAGTGTTCTGATGGTCGGATGTTCATATTAACCTGTAGGTTTTGTTTGTCACATGTCACTAGTGTTCTGATGGTCAGATGTTCATGTTAACCTGTAGGTTTTGTTTGTCACATGTCACCAGTGTTCTGATGGTCGGATGTTCATATTAACCTGTAGGTTTTGTTTGTCACATGTCACTAGTGTTCTGATGGTCGGATGTTCATGTTAACCTGTAGGTTTTGTCTGTCACATGTCACTAGTGTTCTGATGGTCAGATGTTCATGTTAACCTGTAGGTTTTGTTTGTCACATGTCACCAGTGTTCTGATGGTCGGATGTTCATATTAACCTGTAGGTTTTGTTTGTCACATGTCACTAGTGTTCTGATGGTCGGATGTTCATGTTAACCTGTAGGTTTTGTCTGTCACATGTCACTAGTGTTCTGGTGGTCGGATGTTCATGTTAACCTGTAGGTTTTGTTTGTCACATGTCACTAGTGTTCTGATGGTCGGATGTTCATGTTAACCTGTAGGTTTTGTCTGTCACATGTCACTAGTGTTCTGGTGGTCGGATGTTCATGTTAACCTGTAGGTTTTGTTTGTCACATGTCACCAGTGTTCTGATGGTCGGATGTTCATATTAACCTGTAGGTTTTGTTTGTCACATGTCACTAGTGTTCTGATGGTCGGATGTTCATGTTAACCTGTAGGTTTTGTCTGTCACATGTCACTAGTGTTCTGGTGGTCGGATGTTCATGTTAACCTGTAGGTTTTGTTTGTCACATGTCACTAGTGTTCTGATGGTCGGATGTTCATGTTAACCTGTAGGTTTTCTTTGTCACACGTGACTTGTTTTCTGATGGTTAGATATTCATGTTAACTTGTAGGTTTTGTCTTTCAGGAAACAGACCACTGAAGCCCGATGATTGTGAAGCCTGGCTGGTGGCCTCAGAGTCATGCACCTTTCCTGCCATGGGAGCTGTACCTGTGAGGGAAGTGTTACCAGGTATGTCATTGCTAGTCTCTCCAGCTTCTCTGTTACACTGCATTCTGCATTCTCTGTGTCCTGCAATGATAGCCAATTGGGAAACCCATTGTTGAAGCTCAGTTTACATACATAAGGCATTCTTTTCTCAAAACCCACCCACAGTGGACTAGTTACTTTGTAACCATTGTATGGTTTAAAACTCCTGTAGTGGTAAGTCACCTACATATCCGTGGTGATAAGTCACCTACATGTCTGTGGTGGTAAGTCACTTCTATATCTGTGGTGGTGTCACTTCTAGATCTGTGGAGGTAAGTCGCCTATAAGTCTGTGGTGGTAATCACTAATATATCTCTAGTGATAAGTCACTTATATGTCTGTGGTGGTAATCACTAATATATCTGTGGTGATAAGTCACTTATATGTCTGTGGTGTTAATCATTAATATATATGTGGTGATAAGTCACTTATATGTCTGTGGTGATAATCACTTTATATATATGTGATTATAAGTCACTTAAATGTCTGTGGTGATAATCACTTATATATATGTGATTATAAGTCACTTATATGTCTGTGGTGATAATCACTTATATATCTGTGGTGATACGTAACTTCTGTGTCTGTGGTGGTAAGTCATTTATATATCTGTGGTGGTAAGACACTGTTGTGTCTATGGGGATATGTCACTGCTGTGTTTGTGATGATAAGTCACTTATATATCTGTGCAAATGGAGCACATTTATATCTATGTGTAGTAGTCATTTAATTTTTCTACAAAGTTTCTATTGTATTTCCAGTAGTAATTTTTTTCAATCTCATTGTATTTTCTCATCTGTGCACCTCTCATAGTTTCCTTGCTGCTCTCAGATACCACCACACAAGTCTCTGTATTCATTATAGCTTTATTGACAGCCTGAGCACTTGTTATAATTTGTTGCTCAGGGTGTTATCCAAGCTTTGATTAGATTCTGGTCATGTTTCTGCTTATCAGCGGACCTGATTTGTGGCTCAGTAGAGTTCATACTAGAGAGAGCATTGCAGATAAAGATAATCTATTTCAGGCAAATGAAAGAAGAAGAAGAAAAAGAAGAAGACTATCACAGTGACCTCGGTACAGGTCAACGTAGCAGTTGCCACCATGTGATGTTTCACCTTGTATCTGGTAGTCAGATGCTGTAGATAAGAGCTGTTGCAGCTGCTGGTTTTTGCTTGCTGCTGATAGTCAGGATGTTCTTGTCAGTTAGCATGTGACTAGGCTCAATGTTCTTGTTTTTATTTACATGGCCATTGATTGGTGTGCACATGCACTCTCTGTCTCATTTTTTATCTCTCACTCCATTTTTCTCTCTGTCTCTTTCTTATATCTCTTTTTTCACTTCTCTGTCTTTCTCATCTCTCTCACTCTCCACTTCTCTCTCTCTCTCTTTATCATCTCTCTCTTCACATCTCTCTTTTTCTTAACTCTCTCATTTTACTTTTCTCTCTTTTTTCATCGCTCTCTCTCTCTTTCTTCTCACCTGTCTCTTTTTCTTGTCTCTCTCACTCTACTATTTTCTCCCTTTTCATCTCTCTCTCTCTCTGTCTGTCTTCCATCTGCACTGTCACAGTTACTGCGGTGATACAGTCAGGATCATTACTGGCAGCCAGGGTTTGATCAGCTCTAGAGAGTGTCACAGCAGTCAAGCTATAAGCCTGTGACTGCACTCATCTCTTGGATCTGTCTGTCTCTACCTTTCCTATTCTCTCTCAACTAGTACGTATGTGTTCAGCAAGGGACAAGAATTCACACACTAGATATCATACAAGATTAAATGTCTGTGATGCAAACAACATGCACAGCTATGAGTGTCCTAGCTCGTCTCACCTGTCTGTATGTATGTGTTTATTTTGTTCCCAGGAGAAATTGTTGAAATCACAAGGAATGGTATTTACTCAAGATGCATTGTTCCCAGACCAGAAGCTCAAACTCAAGCATTTTGCATCTTTGAATACATTTATTTTGCCAGACCAGACACAATGTTTGAAGGTAATTCTCTTGCTGTGGTTATCTGTCTTCTTCTTCTCCCAGTGTTCACTAGCCGTAAACTCTGGTGGAAAGTTCTGGTTGTTCATCCACTTCTGAATTTTTCGTGTTCCCAAAGACGACTAATTAGGGGTGTTCCTTCGAAGTCAGAGTGCATCTGTCCGAGAGGCACAGAACCAACAGTCTGCCTACAAATAAGCCAGATATATAAATTGGATGTGCACACAACACTCAGGTTCTGAAACAAGACTTAAGTCCAGAGGTGGACAAAGAACCAAACGTTCCTCCAGAGTTTACAGCCGGTGAACAAGAAGAAGAAGAATATAAAGTACATAGGGTACCCAGTGTGCATGTTAAACATACTAATCCCATGGCACTTGGGAATGAAAAAAACACACACAAATAATACCACTTGGCTTCCGGTTAAAATGGACGCTAGACAGCGGCGCTGTTCGGAGCGGAGGCAAATTTTTTGCTTCTGCCGGACGGTGGCCGATGCATTTTTGCTCCATTTGTAGACTGGATATAGTTTCGTCGCCTAGTTTCTGAGTTGAATGCATGACGTGACCCTGTGAGCTGCGGATTGCATTTGGAATGTTTTTTCGACTGTGACCAACGTGGTGTGAATTGTAGATTCAGAAAATGGCGCGATGCCGGTCGTGCAATGCTGGCGGGACCCGTATTAAAATTGATCGCGCAGGCAACTGCTGATCTGTTGGCGACAAGTTCTGCTATCATCAATGATGAACTGCATTTTTAATGTTGGACTGTTTGTGTTAGCACTTCGGATGGCTACCATATGCGTTAATGCGAGTGTATGCTAGATATGCTGAGACAGCAGTCTGTCAATCTTTCCACAAGGGACTGTGATAAACATTCTGGGTGTTTTTCGCTGGCACAGGAGCGGAGCAAAGATTGCTATGAAGCTGAAACTAAGACTACCAGACTACCAGACCACTTGGCTAAATTGTTATTAAAAAAAAAATCATACCTAGAGATAGACTGAGGCTGTTAACCTTGTATTGAATCTGGTTAGAGCTGTGGCCTCCAACTAAGGGGCGTGCCACTTTAGGGGGAGGGGAGCATTCCACAGAAAAGGAGAGAGGGTGAAGGCATCAAGCAATTTTTGAAAATGATGAGTTTGTATTTGTAATAATTCGTAACACTACAAATATTTGTTTTGTTTGCTTAGGAATGCAAATATTCTTGAAAACTATTTGTGAAACATCAAATCCAAACACTATTTTTCATGAGCATCTTTTCCTGAGTACATCTATTGTTAAAAATATAATTTAATAAGATAACAGCTGCATATAATTATAGATTAAAAACACATCCCTCCTCTTTTTGATTGTGTTTTATTGTGGAGGTGGGGTGTGGGGGGTCTTACCGTAAACTCAAGACAGGCATTGGGGTCTTGCCATATACTCACAGAGGGAGCCATCTGAAAAGGTTGGAAGTCACTGGCTTAGAGCAAGCTAACGCTTTCAGTACCAAATCTCTCGCCATACCTTCATTGGTTACACTATATTTAGCACTCATATCTTTACTTGTTGTATCCTATTCTTATCTTATGTTAACCCCTTATTTTCCAGTTGTTATAACACCTTTTCTCCCAAAGCTTTATGTTTCAGATCTTTGAGACTAAACAGTTATTGCTGTAGGATACAAACACTTTAGCTTAGATACTGTTTAATCTAACACCATCTGGCATCGAAATACCTACAGAAGGTGACCAGATTGACCTTTGACTTACAGGGGTACATGTGAGCTGCAGTGAGATAGCAGCAAGACGCTCTGCCTGCCGACTCAGAGGTTGTGGGTTCGAATCTGTGCTGAGCTTTATTTAATTTTAGAAGTTACCTTGGCTTCATTTACTGACATCTCACCCTGTAATTTTCTGTTCAGGTCAGATGGTGTCTAGTGTGCGTAGACGTTGTGGGCATCAGTTAGCCAAAGAGTGGCCAGTGGATGTAGATCTGGTCAGCACTGTTCCAGAATCTGCTACTCCAGCAGCCATGGAGTATGCTTGTGCAGTAAGTTGATTAGTTACTGATATCATCCATAAAACCATGTCACAGTAAGTTGACTAGTTACTGATATAATCTATAAAACCTTGACACAGTAAGTTGACAAATCACTGATATAATCCATACAACCTTGACACAGTAAGTTGACTAGTTACTGATATAATCCATAAAACCTTGACACAGTAAGTTGACTAGTTACTGATATAATCCATAAAACATTGACACTGTAAGTTGACTAGTTACTGATATAATCCATAAAACCTTGTCACAGTAAGTTGACTAGTTACTGATATAATCCATAAAACCTTGTCACAGTAAGTTGACTAGTTACTGATATAATCCATAAAACCTTGTCACAGTAAGTTGACTAGTTACTGATATAATCCATAAAACCTTGACACAGTAAGTTGACTAGTTACTGATATAATCTATAAAACCTTGACACAGTAAGTTGACTAATCACTGATATAATCCATACAACCTTGACACAGTAAGTTGAACCTTGATATAACAACCTTGACACAGTAAGTTTAGTTACTGATATAATCCATAAAACTTGATATGACTATCCATAATCCATAAAACCTTGACACAGTAAGTTGACTAGTTTTACTGATATAATCCATATAAACCTTGACACAGTAAGTTGACTAGTTACTGATATAATCCATAAAACCTTGACACAGTAAGTTGACTAGTCACTGATATAATCCATAAAAAACCTTGACACAGTAAGTTGACTAGTTACTGATATAATCCATAAAAACCTTGTCACAGTAAGTTGACTGATATATAATCCATTTAACTGAGTTATGATATAATCCATAAAAAACCTTGTCACAGTAAGTTGACTAGTTACTGATATAATCCATAAAACCTTGTCACAGTAAGTTGACTAGTTACTGATATAATCCATAAAACCTTGTCACAGTAAGTTGACTAGTTACTGATATAATCCATAAAACCTTGTCACAGTAAGTTGACTAGTTATTGATATAATCCATAAAACCTTGACACAGTAAGTTGACTAATCACTGATATAATCCACAAAACCTTGACACAGTAAGTTGACTAATCACTGATATAATCCATAAAACCTTGACACAGTAAGTTGACTAATCACTGATATAATCCATAAAACCTTGACACAGTAAGTTGACTAGTTACTGATATAATCCATAAAACCTTGACACAGTAAGTTGACTAGTTACTGATATAATTAAAACCTTGACACAGTAAGTTACTAGTTCTGATATAATCCATAAAACCTTGACACAGTAAGTTGACTAGTTACTGATATAATCCATAAAAAACCTTGACACAGTAAGTGACTAGTTACTGATATAATCCATAAAACCTTTAAGTTGACTAGTCACTGATATAATCCATAAAACCTTGACACAGTAAGTTGACTAGTTACTGATATAATCCATAAAACCTTGACACAGTAAGTTGACTAGTTACTGATATAATCCATAAAACCTTGACACAGTAAGTTGACTAGTTACTGATATAATCCATAAAACCTTGACACAGTAAGTTGACTAGTTACTGATATAATCCATAAAACCTTGACACAGTAAGTTGACTAGTTATTGACACACTGTTACATTTGTACTGGAGAAAAGTGATGCAAATAAGGGTGCCATTATTGTGCACTCAGAAATAAATCCCTGTCTACACTTACCATAATATGATACTTGATGGCAGTTAGTTAGCCATGTATCCTTTACAGGACATTGCAAAACTAACCCCAGCATGTTTGTTTTTTTACTACTGTGATTTTTCTTGGCAAAATTCTACATTCAGTAGTTTGCCATTGCTTACGGAACGGTCAGCTTTCGGTACCAGGGTTAAAACCAACGCAAGACAGACCTTCTGCAGCTGTTGATGGCGGTACTGAAGGATATATGACACAGTTTTGTGTGTATGTGTGTGTATATATAAATATGTTATAGAGAAGATTTAACATTTTATGTTTGCAACCTCTCTTTCATATTTACATCTGTACTTTTCAGCTAAACATTCCCTACTTGGAGGTTCTATGCAAAAATAGGTATGTGGGGCGTACATTCATTCAGCCATGTGCCCGATTGAGAAAACTTGGTGTAGCCAAAAAATTTGGTCCTCTGGTTGACAACTTCAACGGCAAGAGGATAGCTTTGATAGATGACTCCATCGTCAGGGGCAACACAATGGCTGCCATTGTCACTCTCCTGAAGACTTGTGGAGCTAAAGAGGTGAGCATCTTGTCTGACAGTCCCAAGCAGTAAGGTCAGGTTCCATGTGTCAGTTCTGGGGCCCCATTGTGGGGAAAACAAGAATAGGCTGATGGTCTCCCCAACAATCATCCTGTAAGAGTCGACTAATTGGGTGCTTCCTTCAAAGTCAGAATGCATCTGCCTGAGAGGCAAGGAGTTGACAGTCTGCATACAAACAAGTTATGTAAAACCCTTGTGTTTGTGACACTCAGGTTCTGGAACAGGATACAAGTCTAGAGAGGAGCAACAACCAGAACTTTAGCTGGTGAACGTGAAGAAGACGAAGAAGTAGTAATGTCAGGTTATTATGTTTGAATATGTAACGATATTCTGAAGTTTTGTTTACCACATCACTCCATTATAATATAAGCTTTGTTTATTTAACAAAAATAAAACTGTTAACAGGTAAAGTGTGTTCAGCAAGACAACTTCAGTCCCCTTCATATTGAAGCTAAACATTTAGCATTGAAGTGCATAATAGATGTGACACACTCCCTCAGAAGGGAAATGAAGACATAGAAGCTTGAAGTTCTAGACAAGAAAGGACATAATAAAATGGATCACCATCACTAATCAGCAGATTCTTTACAGCAAGTGGCCCACTTCATGGCAAGCCTAAAAGTCTTTCTGTCTCTCTGCAGCCCTATGTGCTTTCATAGCCATTGCATTTTCAGTGTTTTGTCTGTAGCTTTGTCAAGACTTCTGCCTCTTTTTCTGGAAACTTTATACCATCACAGTTTCCAAGCCACCATGTCATTTTACATGGTCAAAATACTTCAGCTTTTGTGACAGGATGCTGTTTATGAGCCAGTTCTGTTCAATATTCTGGTCATATCTTCTGTTTCTTCTTCGCGTTCACCAGCTGTAAACTCCGGCAGAAGTTTCTGGTTATTTATCCACTTCTGGACTTGAGTCTTATTCCAGACTGAGTTTTGCATGCACATCTTTTTACAGATCTGACTTATTTGTATGCAGACTGTTGGTTACTCACCTCTCAAGCAGATGCGTTCTGACTTTAAAATGAAAAAAAAACAACTAGTGGGCTCTTACGACATGCTTGTTGGGAGGTAGTGGATCTGTACTCCCCCCCCCACACCCGACGGTGGGGCACAGCAACCTTCACAGGGAGTTCAGGTTGTATAAGATGCCAGTGTGTTTCTTATTGTTGATCCCTGGTATTCTAAGAATTCTTCTACAACAATTTAACTCCAAGGTGTGTTACTCTTGCAACAGAGCCTTCAATGGCTTCAACTTACCTTGAAATGTTTTATGTAAAGGAAAGTAAACATGACCCTTTTCCATACCTTTAGTCATATAGTGCTAGAAGTATATTTTTTAGAGCATTAGGCACTCGATAGGTGATGTGGTCAGCATCACACTAGCCACCTTTACTTCCCTGAACTTTGCCCGATACACATGTAAAGCTGGGTCAGCCTAGAAGCAAAGATCATGCATACAAAAATCTGGCACCAGGCGGACTTGAACCCACTACTTTCTGATATGCAAGCAAGTGTCTAGCTACTGCCCATGTTTCTTATGGTAATTGATCCTGTGTTAACTCATATCCTTTCTCACAAGAATGTCCTCCCTGTCCACACAGAACTGTTCCTCTCACCAAGTGAAGTGGGGAGTGACAATTGTTTTTGTTTAACTGTGGCCATTTCTGTATCCACAGGTGCATGTAAGAATAGCATCTCCTCCTCTCAAGTATCCCTGCTACATGGGAATCAATATTCCAACAAGTGAGGAGCTCATTGCCAACTTGGTGCCTGTCGAACAGATGGCTGAAGAACTTGGTATGTTCACAAATATCCATAGATTCATGAACTTTTTTGTCTTATTAATACATGCCTTTATTTGTTTCTGCATTGTTGTGGTAACTGGAACATCTAGCATAGTTTGACAGTGCCTTTTCACTTTTTTAAAAAAAACAGTTCTTTCATAAGAGAAGCATATAACTGTGATTGCTATCAAAAGCTATTGGCCATGTCTGAAGAACATAAATAATTAAACTATCTCCTAATTGGTCTAGTATTTCCTCTATTATCTGCCCCACTCACATACGCGTGCATACATGCACATGCATAAATGTACACATGTATGTGCACACACACACATATAGAGACTTGCGCGCATGCACATACAAACACACCTTCTATCTTAGTATTTCCTCTGAAAGCTCTGTCTTACTATTTTCTCTCATAGCCCTTGTCTTAATGTTTCCTTTGACAGCCCTCTGTCTCAGTATTTTCCCCTGAAAGCCATCTGTCTTTTTATTTCTATCTGACAGCCCTCTGTCTCAGTATTTCCCCTGAAAGCCATCTGTCTTTTTATTTCTATCTGACAGTCCTCTGTATTAGTTTTCCATAGTATCTTATGAAAATATCCTGACCTCTGATAGCCTTCTGGTTGAATATTTCCTCAAGAACCTCCTTTTTCCATTGTTGGTCTGGGAAGGCCAAGCAAAACTTGTATGCTATGATTTGTTTCTGTTGCATGCATATCACATTGTATGTCTCCTGATATCAGTGCTGTAACCCCACATTTCTACTTTAATAGGTGCCGACAGTGTCAAATACTTATCTCTGGAAGGACTGGAGAAAGCCGTCCGTGATGGCATCAAAGACCAGCAAGAGACTGGCCACTGCACCGCCTGTTTGAGTGGACAGTACCCTGTGAAAAAACTGGACTGGTAGTGATGAAAATGACCAATGGGAGATGCTTGCTCAAAGGACAGCATGAAGACAATTCCTGATATCTCCATATGCTCAATTTTCTTCCTGTGTGCATGTTTGTAAGCATCTTATGTGAGCAGCTGAGTACACATGCACTGTATAAAGTTAGTTAGTTAGTTAGTCTTTCCTCTTGTGTCGAGTGCGGCACATAGGGCAGAGGTCGTGACTCTCCATGCACGGCGGTCCGTTGCAATCCGTTGTAGGTCTTGGATGTTTGAGTGGCCCATGAGCGAGCCTTCCCTGATGATAGTTCTACGTAGGGTTTCCCTTGGTCTTCCACGAGATCTTTTCCCCTGTGGTGTCCAAATGAGGGCTTGGTAAGGAAGTCTTGATTTATCCATTCTAAGGACGTGGCCGACATAGTTCCAGCGGCGTTTAAAGAGGACTCAATATGTTGTTTGTCATCAGCTGCCTGGGTAGTTTCGTGCAGTGTCACACATTTACTGAATTATAATTCAATTTGAAATGTCATCATTTCCTGCTTGCAGAGCTCTGTCTCTATATACAGTACTCTCAGCATTTCTTCACTACCTCACGCTGGAACGAGTTATACCAGTTGATGGTCTCATGTATAAGGCGTAGACACAACATTCAGAATGAATCATCTATCTGCCATTTAAAAAAACTTCTATTCATGTATGTATAAAAAAAAGAGGGGGGAGGGGGGTATTATTTGTGGACTTAGGGCCACATTGCTAGTGCTGTCGCCACAAACTGTGCAGGTTGAGATTTTATTTTTCCCTCCGACAGACCCAAAAAAAAAAAATCCCCAACCTTACAGAGTATTCGAATCCATGCCATCTGTCACTTTCATTTTAAACAGATACACACATATGTGCTCAAGTATTCTCTGATACATGCAAGAAGCTTCTGAGCACAATGCACAAACTTCATAACATCAGTGAAAACCCCTGTCTGAAAATGTGCATACCAGAATCCATACATTCACATTTAGCTGTGATCTAGTTTTCAGTTTGTTGTTTTGCCGGGGCACTAATATGTTGAACCTGCTGAATAGTGTCTGACTGCTGGGTGATACACAGTGTGTGAAATATCCATGAAGATGGGACATCCCTATCTGAGGGTCAGCTGGCATGAGAAGCAAGCAAGCAGGTTTCAGTGATGGTTAATCTATGCAATCTGTTGTTGTTGTTGAACATGCACCCATGAACAGATATTATAGGATTAGATGTATACACCACAACCCATTGAAGTCTTCATTGTATGGATCATAAGAGACATGCTAGTTCATTCTATGGCATAATGTCATTTTGTTTTATGCATAAATCAGTGATGTTTCTAGTTTTTAAATGTTACAGAAGCTAACATGTATTCATCAAAAATGTGCGCATCTTTATGTTATGTAAATTTGTACACATTCAGATGTACAGTTACTAGCAAGAAATCATCGCCAGGATGTCGTGATAGGCTTTTATGTGTGTGTTAAATGAAGTAGTGGGCCCTGTTTGATCTTGTTATTATCTTCTATTTTACTTCCATTTGACTCATATTTTATGCAATAAATCCATGTCATTAGAGGTTAGGAAAGGAATTCTGGCATGCTGTATAGAGCCAGTTGTAACATATGGCTGAATCTTAGACAATAAATAAGCCAGACAGATTGAGACCTCAGAGATGTGGTTTTACAGAAGAATTCCTCGGACAGCCAAAAAGAGCAACCCAGATGTTTTGAAAGAGGTGATACCTCAAAGGCAACTTATCACAAACATCAGAAAGAGACGGTCATCATTTTTTGGTCATGTAATGAGAAGAGGGAAACTGGAAAATGTTGTGACAACTAGAAAGATCTGTGGAAAGAGACAGACAGAGCAAGACACATGAAATGATTATTGACAGCCTTTTGTGTTGGCATGGAGGGGTGTCAACACACGACCTGATATGTGCTTTTGAAGAATGCAGATTGTGGATAAGCATGCGTATCTAAGAAAATTGGCAAAGCACTAGATGGTGATGATGATTTTACTTCCAGCATTGCAACTTTTCATTTTGTCAAGATTTTAGTCAGTGTCTCCATTGATGACTGCAGACTAGGCTGCATAATGTTTTTTTCTTAGCATATTTAAAATTGACAAGAGCATTTTCCGCCAATATTTTCAATTCTGATGAATGTTTCTTATGTGTTACATTAGTCACTTAACATATAAGAGGGATTGGAAGTTGCTTGTGTGTTCTGTGTATTCTTGAAGCAGGTATTGTTGGGAATATTGCCTGCGATTTAGTTGGATTTTATTGCAGCCTGTAACTTTTAGTTAGTGGCGTTTAAGGCGTTGCAGTCCGACTCGTAAGCCAGCATACGATCGAAACCCACTGCAGGCTGCGTGTAAATGGGACGTCGCAGGTCGACCCAGCCTCCAGGATGGGCTGTCCTGGAAAGTGTAATATTACCCACCGAGTGCTGATGGTCCTGCCCATATGCCCGATGCGCCGAAAGGCGTGAAAAGGGAACTTTACTTTTACTTTACTTTTAACTGTGTAGAAGCACCTAGTGGTGTGTGTTATTGGGCCTGATTGTTACATCGTATCTTCTGGACCCATGCAGCTTTTACTATACTATAATTGAGCTATAGACTCTTTGTTGGCTACTGAATATCCTAAGTGCAATGATGTCAGTTTTTGATTGATTGACAGATTCATTCATTAGCTATAATGGTTAGGGCATTCACCTGCCAGGACAATAGTCCTGGTTCAATTCGCTGAAGAGTCAAGGTTTGCTCCAACTAAATCATTTCTGAGGTAGATAATGTCCAGAACTTTCAGGCAGTTGTCTGTGGAGGAAAGGCAGTTGGGGGTGGGGAGCTGACCACCCCACCTCGTATACAGTTGACTAGAATTTGTAAAAATATAACACTTCGTACCCTAGTGGCAGTATTTGATATGGGTTGACCATTTTTATAATTTAATTTTACAGTTCTTTTCATGTTCAAGTGCTTTCTTTCTCTCTCTTTGTCTCTCTGTGTCTCACTCTCATACTTTTGTTTTATTCAGTGTTTGTGTGTGTGCCTCTGATTTTCCCTCCTGCATGAGCATGTTTATATATATATATGTGTGTTACTGCTCACACTGAGTGTGAGAAATGTTTTCCATATTTTAACAGTACCATTAACGAGACCTTCATTAAGTACTGTCAACTTTAACCAATGGAAGCACGGAGTATTATATCTACAGCAGGCAGCACGGACTTACCATTGTGTGGATGCTGTTCTTGTAATTCATATATCACTGCCCACATTTACATGTGTCTCTTGTACATAGATACAGTTTGTACATAGTGATTGCCATAACATCCATAACCACATTTATATTACATATGTACGGTGTAGAGATCACATCTCTAGACTGTAGACTGTGCCATATGCCAGCTAGAGACTGACCACTTTGTTACTCTTCTGATGCTTCCTTTTCCTGCACAATCTAAGAGCTGATCTACAGGCTTGGCTATATTTTGTTATTTTACCGCTGCCATGTATGATTCATGTAAAGATACATTTTTATTTAATACATTTTACCGTCATGTTGATTCAGTTGTATCATGCTGGATGTTGTATACAACATTGTGAGAGATATATACCAATACATCATGCGTTTATACATTGTGTGTGTGCGCTTCTTTTTGTTTACCATAATTATGGATGTAAGTTTTTTCTTGTATGATAATTACCATTATCCTCAAATGCCTTGCCACCTGGCGTAGGCGATCATTCATCTCCACAGATCTCGGTCTTTGGAGTTCTGCATCAATTCCACTGATGATATTCCTCCATGCCACTGTCTCAAGCCATCCACCATCATTTCTCTTGGACTGCCTCTGCCTCTTCTACCAGTGAGACAGCAGAAGGCAGCGCAAAATGATTCATTACAGCCTTTTATCATTGTGTAGAGGAGTTAGCACACAAACATACATACTGTTAAAGATTGCAGATTTTGAAGCGATATGGTTGCTTGCGTCAGTCGGCAAGACACTTGATGTTGATGGACACTTAATAGTCTGTTTGATGTATGTGATATATGACACCCTCCCATTACTTGTTTTCTTTTTGTTTGCCAGTAACAGGGTGGTTGGCACATTGTGTGGTGGTTTACAGCTAGTCTGCAGTAGCTGCATATTTTGGCCCGACAGATCTGATTTTAGTGGACCTTCAGTTAGTGACCTTGTTTAACAGGCCTGTAGCGTGCCTATTCTGTTTTCCCTCAGAACATTTCCCCCGAAACCCACATATGGATACGTGCATTTTAAGCCTGATCTTTTAAGCCTATTTATCAGCCTGGTCCATGGCTTTCACTCTTTCTTTACCTGCAAGTCTATCAGCTTGCTCATTTCCTTGTGCTCCTTCATATCTTGGCACGAAAATGAAAATAATCCTTGTCAGTCTGGAATGCTGTAGAGCCACCAACAACTGCCTTTCGGACGTAGTGCTTCTCTGTCTTTCTGAGTCAAGATAAGAGATGTGATGACTTTCAAGATAAGAAGACAGGAAAGTCATAAAATGGCAGTCTTCTTCTTCTTCTCGTTCACCAGCTGTAAACTCTGGTGGAAAGTTCTGGCTGTTCATTCACTTCTGGACTGCAGTCCTGTTTCAGAACCTGAGTGTTGCGTGTGGATCCATTTTACAGACCTGACTCATTTGTACACAGACTGCTGGTTCCTTGCCTCTCAGGCAAATGCACTCTGACTTTGAAGGAAGCTCCCAATTAGTCGACTCTTTTGACACGCTTTTGGGTAGGCAGTGGGTCTATTCTTGTTTTCCCTATAATAGGGCCCCGGAACCCACACGGGAGGAAATCGCAGTAGTAAAACATATGTCATACGATCTAGCCTGACACTCAAAATGGCCACTCGAAAAATCTGTACTTTAGTAAACAAGAAGCAGAAACTGTGAATTTCATGGACACAAAAAAAAAAAAGATAAAGACAAGGCGAGAGACTGACCCAAAAAAAGCATGGGTGGATGGAGTAAACGAGACACTACAGAAAACCAATATGGCATTAACACAAGCCACGCAACTAACACAAGACAGAAAACTACATAAACTCTTTTTGGAAACTACATATAACTCTCTTCGGCAACTTTTGACCATTTACGAACGAACGTTGATAGAAACCATGAGGTTAGATTAAATAAAACGTGTAAGAATATGCGAACGATGAATTAGGTGTAGATCCGGCAAGGGTGAATGTATGAGAGGAAGCGAACAACGCGTGTTTCATTAGAGTGCTAATGGAAAAGTTAACATCTACATCTTGACAATTGCTGCGGAAGACAAAGCATTCTATGAGCATGCATGGTGTGCCATGATCTTGAATCTTCAAATTAGTAACAATTAATCAGTAATCGGCAACGTTTAACAGCCGGGCTACTCAAATAAATTTACTCAGGGGCTAACAATTGCTAACATGAGGATTATCGGTTAGTTCGACGAAAGTCTCTTGATTTACTCACTCTTACACACTAGCTCACTTTTGATTAGTTGACCATCAGGCTAGCTCACTTCTGATTAGTCGACCTTGAGCCACTCGCCCTTGGCACAAGGTGACGGTGGTGTTCCCCAATGCCATTGATATCGCGTGTAGTATATTTCAGCATGCCAGCGCTTTTAACACTCAAAAAACATCGACAAACTGGGTCTAACACAAAACCTCTTTAGAGAGTGATGAAACTTATGTCACAGGCATTCTCTTTCTCGGAATAAAAACGTAAATGCAAGACATCCCAGAACGCAAACGACACCCGTGACCTCCAGTAAGGTAGACCAGTCCAACAAAGTTATCAGTGGAACCTGACCTACTATATCTGGGGAGACTAACGTCGAACTAAATAGATTATCATGGTTGTCACGGGCAAGAGGTCCGAGCCCAGGCATAGAAAGGTCATTAATACAAAACAACTGGCAATGATCCGCTGGCCACTTGCTATGTCTCTGCGGGCCAGATGTGGCCAGCGGGCCTACTGTAAATAACCCTGCTTTCCAGCATAAGCAGTAGAACAAGAAGGATGACATGTAAGAATTTAGCAACAATCGTAAACCCACGATTGACATTGGGGACAGAGGTACGGAATCATCGTCTTTTTTGCCAGTGAATTCCTCAGACGAAATACCTGAAAACTGACTCAAGGCCGAGAGAAAGGGAAATTGGCTGGCAACTGGCACACAACGCTAGGGATCGGGTGTTGGAATGTGGGCGCATTAATTTCCCCACCAACAGACACAGTACGTACAGTTTGTGATATGGAGAGAGGACAGGAGTGAGACTGCCTCTTGCCGTTAACACCGTCGTTTCACCGTTAGATTCTGCTCCAGTTACCCCGGGCCTGGGCTGCCAATGATGGGTTTTTACCCCCAGATCTGTTTTTTTTTTTTTATTTGACGCCTTGGGTTTGTATTTTGAAATCTCATCATCATCATGTAGTAGGTCCTTTGCAGAACGTCGCTCTCATCACTAGGTCTCTCGTCAGTTCTTCCGCTTCATGCACTTTCACACTTAAGGAGTCACTTATATCTTGTGCCCATCTTCGTGTCGGTCGGCCCCTGCCCCTCCTTCCTGGTACCATGCCTTCTGCTAGAATTTTTTTCCAATCTGTCGTGGCGCTTGATATGACCACAATATTTCAGCTTTCGAGAAAGGATGCTGTTTATTAGCCAATCTTCCTTGATGTTCAGATTTTTTTAGATGTCAATATTTCTTATCTTTTTTCAGATTTTGAAATCTGGGTTTTAAAAATATATCTTTATATAAAATTGGGTAAATGTTTCGTTTCGTAACTATAACATTTGTACTTTTTAACAATCTTTGCTTTTAAATATATATATATATATATATTTGGTTCTTTGTCTATGTATTGCTTGGGTTTTTATTCAGTTTAGCTGGGTTAAAAAAAAATCCTATCGGCAGCCCTGACCTGGGCCATAACCAGCCGGGATCTATCACACACACACACACAAACACGACCGCTGATCTGTCATTGTTCTAGTTGAACAAAACATACAGTTTTTTTCGGCTTTACAGACCCAATATTGAAAAATCAAGAATATTGCGATGACTAGTCTTATTGAGCGGAAAAACAACGAAACACAAAAAACAACACAAAGAATGATCAGTCTCTAAAGTGACTACTTTACGATATCAAATATTGTGTACACAGTTTAGACTATGTGTGTGTGTGTGTGTGTGTGTGTGTGTGTGTGTGTGTGTGTGTGTGTGTGTGTGTGTGTATGTGTGTGTATGTGTGTGTGTGTGTGTGTGTGTTTTGTGTGTGTGTTTGTGTGTGTGTATGTGTGTGTGTATGTGTGTGTGTATGTGTGTGTGTGTGTGTGTGTGTGTGTGTGTGTGTTTGTGTGTGTATGTGTGTGTGTGTGTGTGTTTGTGTGTATGTGTATGTGTGTGTGTGTGTATATATTTTAGTGTGGAGTATCGACCAGATCCCCTGGCAACTCTTTTCATTCTCCTCAGACCGTAATGATCTTTTTGCCCTCCCGCACTGTTCCCTCGCTCGCACATCTAGCTTGTCATGCATCATTTCACCACTAAGTGGTGCAGAACCATCCAGTCTATCTGCCTGCTCATTTCTCTGCCTTCCGCTTGCCAAACAAGTGTATGATAATTTAATCCTGTCCATTCCTTGATCTTGTCTTTTCAGGTTCTTCTTTGCCCTCCTCTTTTTCGACTACCCCCTCCCCAACCCCCCCCCCCCCAAACCCCACCCCAATGTTCCTTGAAGTGCAGCCTTTGCAATGGAATCATTTATTCAGAACATGCCCGAACCAAACTAGCTTTCGACGTTTCACCACTGCCAAGAAAGGCTCCTGATGTGCTGCAAATTTGCATATTTTGACTGTGACATATTTGTTAGTTTTTTGTTCTTAATAGTCGGTTCTGTGGCTAAGTCGATGCGAACGCTTCGTAATGCCGGGGTGTCGGGTTCGATCCCAGCTGCGGGCCATGCGCCCTGCGTTGGTTTCAACAGTGGTATCAAGGCGCCAACCGCCCAGAAAGCAATGGCAAACTACTGGACATCAATTTGCCTAGAAAAAGTCGTCGGCTCTGTGGCTAAGTCGATGCGAACGCTTCGTAATGTCGGGGTACCGGGTTCGATCCCAGCTGCGGTCCATACGCCTTGCGTTGGTTTCGACAGTGGTATCAGGAAGCCGACTGTCCAGAAAGCAATGGCAAACTACTGGACGTAAATTCGGCTTGTGAAACCACACAACAGCCAGGAGCTGTTGGGGTTGGTTCTGCAACGTCCTGTAAAGGATAAGCAACCTGATGTTCTTAATGGCAAATTCGTAATCTGCGTCTACTTGAGTTCTTCTCAAGCGTTGCCCTGGTACCCATTTAAGGCTGGGTCGACTTGAGAGCCAGAGTCGTTTCTGGAAAACAGTCTGGCTTTTTTAAGATTTGAACCCACAACCTTGGGATCTACCTGCAAGCCTGTAGCTGCTACACCACCGTGGCCTCCTACAAAACATGGGTTTGGCACTACATGCTGGGACTTTAAAAATAGACCTAGGTTTCTAGGTTGACCCAGACTTGAGTGGGTACTAGGTAAAGTCGTGGAAAGTAAAGGCGGGCGGCGTGATGCAGACCACATCATCCACCAAAAGGCCATTTTAGTCTATAAAATATTGGTCCAGCACTAAACGTCCAAAACGTTTCTGAAGACGCATGAAGGAGTTCTTGACTTCACTACAGGGGCAGTGCAGTTTGATTCAGTTTATCCGGTTCCGGGGTCCTGTTATAGGGAAAACAAGAACAGACCCACTGCCTACCCAAAAGCAAGTCGTAAGAGTCGACTAATTGGGAGATTCCTTCAAAGTCGCAGTGCATCTGCTTGAGAGGCAAGGAACTTGCAGTCTGCGTACGAATGAGTCAGTTCTGTAAAACGGATGCACACGCAACACCAAGGTTCTAGAACAGGACTGCAGTCAGAAGTGGATGAACAACCAGAACTTTCCACCAGAGTTTACAGCCGGTGAACGCAAAGAAGAAGATTCAATTTACTCACGGGTCAAAATGTTGAAAATATGGATCTTTTAGTCCAGAGGTTCGAGTCTTAGCATAAGAAATCAGTTCTGGCAAAATCCACTGGCCACTTGCTAGGCCTCTGCTGGCCGAATTCAGTCCGCGGGTCTCCAGTTGAATAGCCCTGCTACTTTGCAATCAAGTCGATCCATTCTCACTTTAAACGGCGTCTACAACAGAAGGTTCACCACAGAGATAACATTAACTCCCACACCTGAAGGTCGGGTGTCGCAAGGATGGTGTCGGTCGACTAGAAACTGTCGTGCTAGAGTTGACACCCACCAATAAGTCTTCGTTCGACATTTGGGCAAGAAGGCAGCTTGAAAATGTTTGTGTTATTATCCTTGGATACGATGAAAGCACTGAATCTGTTGTTTGTCTAGTGTTTTGTATTTTATTGAACAACCAGGTAGGGAAGTTAGAATTTTCACGCTAGATATGTGAGTATCAATTTTTAACTGACTTTTCTTATTATTCGAATTAGCTTCGTTAATAACATCATCATCATCATCATCACCATTATCATCATCATCATTATCACTACCATCATTATCATCATTATCATCATCACCATCATCATCACTACCATCATTATCATCATCATCATCATCACCATCATCATCATCATGGTTTTCTGACAATCGCTCTATAATATTTCATCTTAAATGCTCCAGTGACTGCGAGATACTAGTCCATGCCCAAGTGGCAAGGGCGATAAATTTACAAGTGTAAGCGTTAGTAGCCAACGATGAAACCGGAGGGAGTATTACGTGATATGTTCGAACTTGTCACTTTTCCTCCGGACAGGAAGACGTTTGTGGCACCTAGACGTAATCACAACCTGTGTCAGGTTTAGAATAAGTGATTTATAGACACAGGACACGCTTGTCGACAACTACCACAATTTCATCAAGGGACAGTAGATTTATGGCTCATTTTCAACAAGAAATTTGTTTTCATGTTTACGTGAGAGTCATTTGACATGGTCTGTGTACACTACAAATTGTTATGGTTTTACAGGCGGGTCTTATGGCAATAAGTGCCTATCATGTGTTTATGATCCGCAGTGTGTCAACAGTAATACAGGATACAATGGTTTCCCGCATGCAGGTCCTGAAAAGCGACTAATTAAGGGTTTGCAGATATTGTGCTCCGAAAAATGCAGACATCACAGCCTTGTTAGACTCTGCAGCACAATATGTTGACCACCCTTTAAGTGCGAACGCAGAATAAGAGGGAAAATAACAAGATAAAGATGAAGAATAATAATAATAAGAAGAAGAAGTAGGAGAAAAAGAAGAAGAAGACGAAGGAAGAAGAAGAAGAAGAAGAAGAAGAAGAAGAAGAAGAAGAAGAAGAAGAAGAAGAAGAAGAAGAAGAAGAAGAAGAAGAAAGAAGAAGAAGAAGAAGAAGAAGAAGAAGAAGAAGAAGAAGAAGAAGAAGAAAAGAAGAAGAAGAAGAAGAAGAAGAAGAAGAAGACGAAAAAGAAGAAAAAAAAAAAAAAAGAAGAAAGAAGAAGAAGAAGAAGCGACAGCAGAAGAAAAAGAAGTAGACCAGTTTAATTTCGACAGGGTCGGATACAATATTCATCAGTCAACCAATCAACCAGACAGCCAACATGCCAAGCTACACACCAAACAATCAACCAACCAACCAAACAGACAGCCAACTATCCAGCCAATATACCAGGCTCTTAACCGATCAACCAGCCAACCCGACAGCCAGCTATCCAGCCAAAATGCCTAGCTACACACCAATCAATCAGCCAACCAACCAGACAGCCAACTATCCAGCCAACATACCAGGTTATAAACCAATTAATCCGCCAACCAGGTAACTGACTATCCAGCCAACATGCCAAGTTACACACAAATCAATCAGCCAACCAACCAGACAGCTAACTATCCAACCAACATACCAGGCTATAAACCAATCAATCAGCCAAGCAACCAGACAGCCAACTATCCAGCTAACATGCCAAGCTACAAACCAATCAATCAGCCACCCAACCAACCAGACAGCCAACTATCCAGCTAACATGCCAAGCTACAAACCAATCAATCAGCCACCCAACCAACCAGACAGCCGACTATCCAGCTAACATGCCAAGCTACAAACCAATCAATCAGCCACCCAACCAACCAGACAGCCAACTATTCAGCTAACATGCCAAGCTACAAACCAATCAATCAGCCACCCAACCAACCAGACAGCCGACTATCCAGCTAACATGCCAAGCTGCAAACCAATCAATCAGCCACCCAACCAACCAGACAGCCAACTATCCAGCTAACATGCCAAGCTACAAACCAATCAATCAGCCACTCAACCAACCAGACAGCCGACTATCCAGCTAACATGCCAAGCTACAAACCAATCAATCAGCCACCCAACCAACCAGACAGCCAACTATTCAGCTAACATGCCAAGCTACAAACCAATCAATTAGCCACCCAACCAACCAGACAGCCGACTATCCAGCTAACATGCCAAGCTACAAACCAATCAATCAGCCACCCAACCAACCAGACAGCCGACTATCCAGCTAACATGCCAAGCTACAAACCAATCAATCAGCCACCCAACCAACCAGACAGCCAACTATCCAGCTAACATGCCAAGCTACAAACCAATCAATCAGCCACCCAACCAACCAGACAGCCAACTATCCAGCTAACATGCCAAGGTACAAACCAATCAATCAGCCACCCAACCAACCAGACAGCCGACCTGTCAAGCTACAAACCTAACAATCAACCAACTAGCTAATCAGTAGGTCAAATTTTCAGTTCATGTAACAGCTACACAAACGTGCCCTGTTCTTTTAGGGTTGTTATATAGTTTATCGATTACTTTATCAGTCCGGTGATTTATAATCTCATTGGAGACTAAATTAATGTCACATTATTATCATCAATGTCATATTAGAGACTAAACGTTGTGAAGCTTCCAGTTTCGTGGAGAATAATTTTTCACTGAATAAACTGCATACCCTGGGTGTACGAGTTGAAGCAACGAGACCATGCGGGAGCCACCCATTGTTGCATCACCCAAAACATAATGGGAGTTGTTGGCCTAAAATCACTTGGAGACATACTCAGGAGGAGATCGGTGCACATATGGTCATATTCCATGTGCAGTGAAGAGGATCTTTAAATGAACAATGGCCCGGCTCTCTAGCGTAGTTGGCTAAACCGGATTGCGCGGAGACCGGGTGACGAACTCCTTGTGGTCCGGGTTCAATCCCGGGGGTAGGCAGGAAAGCCACATTTTGTCCCAGATTTACGGTATTTACAATGGAATCAAGGCCGAAAGGTTGCGATATCCATAATACCGAGCCTAAGGGTTATCAACTCATGGCTTCTGGATATTAAACCAAACAAACAAATGAACAATGAACTGGAGTCAGTCAAATCGTAGATTGGTACCCTAATATAACTTGGCTGACATACAATCAGACGGTTACTGGTACCATCGAAATAGGAACTCTTAGCTTGCTACTGAAGTTGATTACTGAGCACTTATGGGAGTGTCCCGAATGCTGTGATGTCGATTCATAATTCAACATTCAACATTCATTCAACTTGGCTAGACGTTGTTACTGGTATTGGCACTTATTTGATTCTTATCCTTCAGGGGTGAAGCCTACAGAGCTGGAATAAAAAAATAAAAAAACGCAAGACCACATTTCTTCCATGTTGTCCACTGGTATGTTTTCGTCAACTCTAAGAGGACGAATATTTGAGATCAAAAGTTTATAATTTTTCTTGGCTTTGTTTTGCTATTGATATTACGCTATGTTTTCACAATCGACGTCACTGCATATTGGGCATTCCCATTCGTGCTCAGGGCATTCCCATGCGTGCTCAGTCCGCCAATGCAGCAGCCACTTCAAGGTACTTCTACTAACTGTTCCCATGGGAGCTTAGTTTTAATTTCTCCCATCTCAGCCTCGAAGGCGACATAGACGTGCATCACCTATGTCACGCAATCGTGTTAGTGTATGAGATTCGTCATTATCCACTAGCTCGGTCAGTGCAGCGTTGATATCTGCTCTGTCCAAACTTCTTCCCACATGCTTTGGTGCTTTGTTTTCCAGTTGATCCGCTCACTCATTACAATTTACACCCGCATGATCAGCAGCAGTTTAATGTTTTTGTTGTTATTATTGTTGTTGTTGTTGTTGTTGTTGTCTTTATTGCTCTTCATATCCTAAAAAAAATAAACAGGATTGTGTATGTTTGTGTGGAATGTTCATATTGCAGACTTTTTGAATCAGCATATTTCAACTCGTTTCGGCCCTGTGGTTTTCAACATGTATTTTAGTACCACTTGAATACAGGTTCTTAGTCAATATTTAACGTTATCAGCACACGTCCTGGAGCCACTTGGAATACATTTACTGGCGATCGTCCCTGAAGAGCAATCGAAGTCAAGAGGCCCACTTAGGAATTTGAGACCGTAGACAAGACCAAAGTAATCAATGGAACGCCATGGAAAACTTTAACAGACAAATACGGAGACAGGCAGACTGTAGGTCGGGCTGGTCTTACGGAAGTTGTACATTAAACACTGCGGATTAAGTAGCGGTACTGTTGACTTTGCCATGTCGTATGTTAGGTCAAAATGCGAAAACATGTCAGGAATGAAGTGAATTCGGAAATCAAATACCAGGCTAAGATTTCATATAATTCTGATATATTTCAAACGATAGCACGAAATTTGCCCATAAAAGAAAATCTCCCCCCCCCCCCCCCCCACCAACAACAGAAATCGCAGCCCGAAAGACTAACACCAAGGACTCAAAGAGCCAGTATTCTGATGGGGTCAGACAGAAGCAAATTCCAGAAATAACGTTTAACTGTATGACGCAATTGTATTTGGGCACTTTATGGTTACGAAATCATTTGTGGGTGAGCATGATTTGCCAAAAAGCAAGAAACATAACTACCATTTGATTCTAATGGGTAATCGTAGTCTCTTACAGGTTGTGTGGACGGAGGAAAGGCTATATAAATCCTATATTGATATCATCATCATCATGTAGCAGGTCCTTTGCAGAACGTCGCTCTCCTCACAGTCTGCCTGAAAAAAACTCGGTCTCTCGCTAGTTCTCCGGCCTCACGCATTTTAACATTCAAGGAGTCACCTATATCCTGTGCCCATCTTCGTGTCGGTTTATATTGGTATAGGTTAGTTGCGTATCCTTTACAGGACGTTGCAGAACCAACCCCAACAGCCCCTGGCTGTGTGGTTTTTCTAGGCAAAATTACGTCCAGTAGTTTGCCAATGCTTCTGGACGGTCGGCTTTCTTGATACCACTGTCGAAACCAATGCAAGGCGCTTGGCCTGCAGCTGGGATCGAACCCGGCATCCCGGCATCACGAAGCGTTCGCATCGACTTAGCCACAGAGCCGACCTATATTGATATACAGATATTAATTATGGACAGTTAGTAAATTAGTGAAAACTTTTTTGGAAGTGTGGTTTTATAGACGAATGATGAGAATACCCTGGACAGAACAAAAAGAGTAATGAAGACATCCTGAAAGAAATTGACCCATGAAGAGAATTAATTGCCCACATCAGAAAGAGACAGTCTACATTCTTTGGTCATGGGATGAGAAGAAGAAAACTGGAGTACATCGCGACGGTAGAAAAGCTGGAGTGGAGGAGAGGCAGGGTGAGACTGAGAGAACAGATGCTGGACAGTTTGACATCATGGCATGGAAGATCATCTGTGTCAGAGTTTATAGAGAGTACATGGGACAGAAGGTTGTGGATAGACATGACTACCAACGATACACGGCATGGACTTGAAGAAGAGGAAGAAGAAGGGAGACTACCAGGTGAACAGATAATATACAACTCGATTAAGGGACTTCCAGACATAAGCCACCAGGCCTCCCATTGGCTCACCGGTAGATAATTTCATCGTCGGTCTGGACAGTATTTGGCTCTGTCTCCTTTAATCGCACCCCTATCGCAGGAGTCCTTTTCAGTGCTTTTTGGTAGCTTGCAATTTTAAGTCATTTTATATGACGCACATAACCTAATCACAATTAAAACATAAAGCCTCATTTCAGGGATTCTTATTAAACGGGACCATTGTTTATTTTGTTGTTGTTCAGCAAGGGACCTGCCTAGGAGACTCCTGTCCTCATGTGGGACGAAGTTTTCGTTATTTTGAAGCCCCACCATACTTGTTGCCAGAGGCCCTAATATATATAACGGTTGATCGAGATTTCTAGGACCTCCCCATGTGTGATCCTCCTTAGAATGGTGACACTTTGTGTCGCCGGGTGTTGATCGCTCAGTGTGATATCCTAGTGGGGTAAAAAGTCAATCAGTTATAAGTAGTAAAATCAGACTATAATTATTCTTCGTAAAGATAGATTATACCACCCAGAAGGATTATATAAGTCTTATTCAGGTGAGAATATAACACTTAGTAAAGAAAATACTAGAGTCATTGGAGAATATCGTGACAACTAGAAAGATAAGTGGGAAAAAGGGGTAGAGGCAGACCAAGAGAGAGAGAGAGAGAGAGAGAGAGAGAGAGAGAGAGAGAGAGAGAGAGAGAGAGAGAGAGAGAGAGAGAGAGAGAGATGACGCTGGATGGGCTAAAACGATGGCATGGAGGGATATCATCAAGAGATCTGTTCCAGTCAACCAGGGATCGTGATCAGTGGAGACGCATGAGCGCCTTGGCCAGCTGACAGGGCACACGATGATGATGATTCGTATATAGTTTAGGGCTGCATCAAGTCTAAATCCGTGCCTGCTCCCAACACTGATGTTCATGAGAACTGTGTACTTAACATCTTTTGTAAGACAGGGTTTTGCATTTCTGATATATATTTACCGATGTCAAATGACATAGCTGAGGTCACAGGTGAAACTGCTTATCCTGTGCGTTGTTATTATGACCTTTGGTAGGCTGTCAACGACATCCGAAACACAAGACCGCAGATCCCGAAACACACTTCTCAAATTCCCGTGGGAAAAATAGGGACTGGAAAGATGAGAGTTTAGAATGGGGGAAATGTTCCATTCAGTTCTTGCTGGGTGAATCTGCATAGCACAAGTTGTCGGTTTTGTGTGACGTTATCAGTTCTCACACTGCACAACTTTGTCTAGTTTCTTACGTTGTACTTAATGTAGTGCTTAAAACAGCTCCTTGTGGTACTTAGAATGACTCTATATGGTACTTAAATTGCCGCGTCTTCTTCTTCTTCTTCTTCTTCTTCTTCTTCTTCTTCTTCTTCTTTTTCTTCTTCTTCTTCTTCTTCTTCTTCTTCTTCTTCTTCTTCTTCTTCTTCTTCTTCTTCTTCTTCTTCTTCTTCTTCTTCTTCTTCTTCTTCTTCTTCTTCTTCTTCTTCTTCTTCTTCTTCTTCTTCTTCTTCTTCTTCTTCTTCTTCTTCTTCTTCTGTCCCCCAATGGAGCATAGGAAATCAACCATCTCACGCTAAGTCGTTCTGACTTTCGCTATTGCATGCAACTTTCCCCATTTCCAAACCAGTTTTGTAAATTTCCCCCTTTAGCTCCCTTCTCTATGTTTTTGTGTGTGTGTTGTGGTGTCTGCCTTTATTTCTATGCCCCCGTGGGTTACAGCGCAAAGACTGTAGTACTTAGACTTACCCCGTGTAGTACTTAGACCTCCGCAGTGTAGTACTTGGACTTACCCCATGTTACACTTAGACTTACCCTGTGTAGTACATAGACTTACCCCGTGTAGTACTTAGGCTTACCCAGTGTAGTACGTAGACTTACCCCGTGTAGTACTTAGACTTCCCCCTTGTAGTACTTAGACTTACCCCGTGTAGTACTTAGGCTTACCCCTGGGTAGTACTTAGACTTACCCCGTGTAGTACTTAGGCTTACCCCGTTTAGTTCTTAGGCTTACCCCGTGTAGTAGACTTACCCCGTGTAGTACGTAGGCTTACCTTGTGTAGTACGTAGGCTTACCCCGTTTAATACTTAGACTTATCCCGTGTAGTACTTAGACTTTCCCCTTGTAGTACTTAGACTTACCCCGTGTAGTACTTATGCTTACCCCGTATAGTACTTAGATTTACCCCGTGTAGTACTTAGGCTTACCCCGTGTAGTACTTAGGACTTACCCCGTGTAGTACTTAGACTTACCCCGTGTAGTATGTAGACTTAAACCGTAAAGTACTTAGACTTACCCCATGTAGTACTTAGACTTACCCAGTTTAGTACTCAGACTTACCCCGTGTAGTACTTAGACTTACCTCGTGTAGTACAAAGACTCACCCCGTGTTGCACTTAGACCTACAACACGTAGTATCTAGATTTACCCTATGTAGCAATTTGACATAACAAATGCAACGTCTGAAACAGCCAAAAGTAAAACGGGCTTTCATTCCCCAGTTTGTAACGCTTTGAACATTGGATTCCATCGTTCGTTCTTCAGTTAAATCTCGCATTTGTTAGTGAATGCGTTCCACGTCTTTAGTCGCTCTGTAACTTTCACTGGTACAGGTTAAAACTTAACATAGACCTATAAAAAAATATATCTTGGTTTTGCAACTGTATATAATTTAGTTACAGTTCCCCTAAGTGTGTGTAAAGTTAATATAGTATCCCTTACCAGGACGTTGCAAAACCAACTCCAGAATTTTGTGGCTTTGTGATTTTTTTGTAGGAAAATTTTTGTAGAAGTAAAGATATTAGGAAAGAGGGGCAGGGGTCAATTAGCATGAAGATGGGAACATGATATTGGTGACTCTTTGAATATGAAAGTACACGGGGTGGTAGAGCTGGCGAGAGACCGAGTTTTTTTTCCCCAGAGAAACCGTGATAAGAGCGACTTTCTGCAAATGACCTGCTACATGATGAGTCTGCTGCCAAATCGTAAAGAGATAGGATCGAACCCGGCACCTTGGTTGAATTACGAAAACAATGATATAAAATAGGTACGACTCAAAAGAGGCCTCTCTTGGATGGCCGAGACATGAGATCTAATTCAGCAAGTATGTGACCTAGACGGGATCAGTCACGGAAAATAATGGACAGATACACCAGTAGACATGCATGACTTGCCTAAGGTTGTCATAACACTGGGAAGGTACTGCCGGGGTCAGATACCTGCCACCGTAGACGCCAACATCAGGGCATTGACTGGTGAGCAATTACATCCAGAAGACATCGTCATTTAGATACAGGAATACGTGAAGCGCGTGGGTTAAGATTAGCCTGGGCATACACAGGGAAAGGATTGGGAAAACAATAAAGAGGATACCAGACGAATACGTCAAGCATGACCATGGGGATAAATAATGCTTCGAGAACACTCACCTGCTTAGCAGAACGCAGAACAAGCAACCTCACATGCGGTAATCGTTTCATACACCATAAACATGTTTCAAGCAATCGCTGCAGGTAGTCCACAATCCGAATGGGTAGAAACATTGGGAAGTCGCAGTTAACCTCCATCATCTAGATCTACATATTCTGAGACGCATGAGTTATATATTATCTTCTTTTTCTTCTTCGCGGTCACCAGCTGTAAACTCTGGCGGAAAGTCCTGGTTGTTCATTCGATTCTGGACTGCAGTCCTATTCCAAAACCTGAGTGTTGCGTGTGCATCCCTTTTACAGATCTGACTCATTTATGTGCAGACATCTGGTTCCTTGCCTCTCAGGCAGATGCACTCCGACTTCGAAGGAAGCTCTCAATTAGTCGACATGCTTTTGGGTAGGCAGTGGGTCTATTCTTGTTTTCCCTATAATAGGGCCCTGGAATCCACCCGGGGATTATAAGTTATGATTTGGGTTATCTTCACGTCACCCCGGACACGTTCATCTGTGCTCATATTGCCCCTTCAACATATACATCAGCGTTCCAGTCCTATGTTGGTTGACAAGATTTCTCTTGCGTCCTGCGTGCTTCTCGTGCCTGGATGTGTCCATCTTTACTCCCAATTCTTGTACTCTTAGCAAAGATGTGGATGTGCTGCTCCCAAAATCCTCCAAACGTCCTACCTATGTAATGGCATTAATAATGTCGGCATGATCCGTTGCAGGAGTAAACGGCACTGGAAGAGCTGACCATCTGGCAAAAAATGCACCAATGCCAACAGGAAGAAGCATAGAGAATACTGATAAAATGAACGCGGTTCGGGACCAGGTTGAGGGATAATATTGAAACTCTTACGCTAACACGACTGCGTGCCTGCGTTCAGCTCGATGAAGCACGTCTATGCCATCTTTCGGGTAAAGACAGGAGGCACTATAACTAACTTCTAATGGGAACAGTAAGTAAAGGTACCTTGGAGTGGCTGGTGCATGGACGGACTAAGCATTCATGGAAATGCCATATGTGCAAAGTCGTGGATTATGATTACATAACACACGATAACAATGAGTCTGGTTGTGGAGGCGTGTGGAAGCAAACATGGTGGATCGAATAATTGAGCGTACATACAGCATTGATGTTAATGTTAAATACTGCGCCAGCTTGCACGCGTGTTTTGTTTGCAAAGAAATTTGTCACAGGAACCAGTCAGAACGAGTGTTGACTTTGTGCAAGGTGCGGGTTTAAGTCTACCGGAGTTGTTATTGCAGACAATTGGCTTGCGGCGCACGCTTCACAGTTATCCTATAAGTCCGGGTATTTCCACACATACCACACCACTCCACATCCCACACAAATACACACACGCTTCTTTCACAAACCACACATGCTGGAAATATATCTATTACATTCTGCGGACTGGTTCTACCGGTAAAACGCGAAGATCTGTTTCTACTTTTTGTTTGACTGGAAATATGATCTGGCCGAAAGTGGCTCGATGTCCTTCCGTACAACATTCCATGTGCATTTCTACACTAATGAAAGTTATGGCACATCGAAGTAGCACTGTGACAAAATGCAATGGATAAAATGTTTCTTATTTTTTTCTTATTCAAGCGCTTTACCGACTGACGTAGGGGACACAGTGAAGTCGTCAGGTG
>CAJHNH020002776.1:77500-85000 GCA_905116865.2 Candidula unifasciata
TTGTTTTTTTGCGGGGAAAAAACCTAGCTAATATGAACAAGTGTTTAGTGGTACTTAATTTATAACTTACCCCTGACGTCGCGACATCGTTACGGGAGACATTCCCAATAAATTCTGGGGTGTTCAGGTTGTAGTTTCTCGCGATTTATCTCCAGCCAAGTTTAGGGTTAGGGTTAGGGTTAGGATTAGGGTTAGCATTAGAAGACACTTGATCAACACTCAAAAAATAAAGCACCACACAACAGCACACTTCCACCCCTTGAAATAATGGACTGTCAGGTCAGCTGTGGATTTCCCACGGGGATTTCGTGTTTGGGGTACGTTATAAATTAAGAACCAGTGTTTAAATAACAACAACAAAGGAAACATGTTTATTAGTTGCAGTTCCAACTTCGCAGCAAATGGGTCAAATGTAGTTGCTCTGTTCCTATCTTGGCAAAAGCCAACACAGAATGTTAACCGTTGTTCCTTGTAAAAGGGGGGTGGGTGGGGATGGGGAGAGACTGCAGTTTTGGCAAAGCTAACAGCATACACACGTATTAAATGCAGAAGAAAACCACCAGAAGTGCCAACACAAACATTCCGAAGGAAACATGAAATAGCCAGCGCTGATTTAGAGGGGGAGGGATTGACAAAGGTAGGGGGACTTTTCTTCTAGACCAAATATGAAGCGAAAGATGCCAGATGACCTACTTACATCTTTCCTCTTTTAAAATCTCCGGAACTAGCATTAGGAATGTTAGAATTATGTACCTAGAGAATGATATAAATAAGATGGAGAAACTTTAGTGTGACCTGCTTATGATAGGAATGGAACGGGTAGAGCCAATAGTGATAAATGATTTAAAAATTATTCTTCAGCAAAAAAGTAAATGACCCTCTTTTCCACTCCTTTTAGACGTATTGGGTATATAGGGCTCGACCTATATTTTTATACCAAACGGCACTTTGTAGGTGATGTGGTCAGCAACACACCGGCCGTCTTTACTTCCCATGATTGCACCCGGTACCCACTCAAGGCTGGGTCGAGCTGGGAGCCAAGGTCAATTCTGAGGGAAAAAAACCAAATCCGGTCGTCGTCAGGAACCGAACCCACGACCTTCCGATCCGCAGGCGAGCGTCTAGCCGCTGGACCACGGCGGCTCCCTATCTTACAGTGCATTTGCCATATATCGAAATCTGTTTCCTCTGTTTTCGTGTTTAAAATCAGCAAACTGTGTTGTGGTTTACAGCCAGATGTGCGCTTTTCTACCCAAATTTCCCATTTCAGCAACCCTTAATTAATCACCTTTTACGACACGCTTGTTAAAAGGCAGCTGACTTTTCAACCCACTCCCTCAAATGGAACCACCAAATCTCAAATGGGGATACGAAGACGAATCATGTTTTCTTTTCTTTTTCCTGCAGTGTTTTTTAAGCTTTGGTAACATGCGTTCGCTCAAGTAGTCTGTGACAGGATCAACCCTTACTCGCAGCTGATTTTTGCATTCGCTGAAATTATTATTTTTCCTTTCCATATTACATTACCAGTGGTTTTATATGGCTCTGAAACATGAAGCACGACTAAAAGAGATAAAGGCTCTTTGCAGGTTTTCGAAAACAGAGTATCTTTGGACTTATCAAAAATGTAAATAGCGGGGAATGGAGAGTGAGAAGCAACAAGGAAATTAATAATCTGTTTAAATCACAACTGATTACTGGCATCATGAGAGCTAACAGGCTGAAATGGCTGGGGAATACTGAGAGAATGTCATATGACAGAGGGGTAAAAACTGAATACTGAAGTGAGATGAATGGTCGAAGACCACGAGGCAGACCAAGAAGACAATGGAGAGATTATGTCCAGAAAGACCTGCAAACATTCGGTGTCACCAACTGGAAAGAGAAGGCTAACCAGAGAGATGAATGGAGGCCGGTGATATCTGCAGCAGTGAACCTCAAGGGCTCGCAATGCTGAAGAAGAAGAATATTACATTTCCCGAGAGCCGACGTGGTGTAGCGACTAGAGCCCGCCTGCAGATCTGAAGGTCGTGGGTTCGGACCCTGAACGAGCAGGAACATTTTTATAAATGTCCTTGGCCTTGAGTGGATACCAGGCACAGTCCTGGGAAGTAAAGGCGACCGGAGTGATGCATCACCCAGCAATTACCGATTGATTTATAAATTACAGATCTAGCCCTAAGTGCCTAAACAGCCTGAAGGCGAAGGAAATGATACTTCACTTTTGTATTATATGATTCCTATTTAAAAACGAAAACAAGACGAAGTGTGCACCCATTTTTTAAAGAAAAAATAAATATATAAAAGTCATGTGATGCTCATTGATTATCAAAAGAAGTCACATTAGATATCACATTCTCTAATCACCGTTCTTGAAAAAAGGAAAACACATCTTGGATTATAGTGTCATATCAAAGCATTCTCATGGTCATTTTTCCAAAAGTCTTATCAAACTGTACCCTGGAGCTAGTAATCCTAGTGGCCTTTTAGCCAGTAGAGTCCGTCGAGCGGCTGGCCGAATGGTTAGAACGCTGGGCTCTCGTGTGGTAGACCCGGGTTCGAAACCTCGGTAAGGCTGGGTAGTTTTTATGTCGGGGGCAAAATAAAATTCTCACCTGCACAGTCGTGGCGACAGCAGTAGCCATTCATCCTCTAATATGTTAAAGAACTTATCTGCTGGCAAGGTGTATGATGCTGGTTTCAGTGGAGAACATAGTTATTACCTTGATGTGGAGCTTTTGTTATGCTGTGCTATGACATAGCAATGTGTTTATTCCTGCCTGTGTGCATGTGCGTACGTATGTGTATTTGTGAGTGCGCGTGTTAATGTGATTGTGTGTAGGTGTGTGTGTATATATGTATATATATATATATATATATATATATATATATATATATATACATATTTATGATATATGTATATGTGATTGCGTGCGAATGTGCGCACGTTTGTGTGTGTGTGTGTGTGTGTGTGTGTTCGCGAGCTCGTGTTTGGTCGTTTTTCTCAATCTTGAGTTGGCAACCCTGGCAACAAGGGGATATCAGTCAGTAAGTGCATGTCTCCTACCAGCGTGTCTGTTGACAAGGATCCTCGTTCACACAACACCACCACTCCTGCACTTACCGTTCACATCAGCTGGATACCGCGGCCTTGGATCCCACAATCACACAAATCGTCACCGTTGATTCCCCTTCTATATCTACTTGTTATCGGAATCGGTGTAACCTTGGGAAGCAACAACCGCAACAAAAGCCGTATGGAAGACCACCTCCTGACGGCGATTGTCTGAATCTTGTCTTTCTGCTACGGTTTTCAGTTTGATGTTTGTTTCCTTGTTTATTACAGACATTACTGTACTCACAAATCTTTCGTGAATATAATCTGCCAGACTTGTGTATTGGTGTCCGGCCAATATAAGCTCTACCCACTGACTGGTCCCAGCCACACGATTGTTTGGCTGTGTGGGTATAGCTAGGTGTTGAACATCCTTGTTCCTGTGGACGTCCTGCTTTTACTGGTTTAGTTTGTGTAGGTGATGGTAGTTCAGTAGGATATACCTGTGTTTGTGTGTGTGGGTAAGTGGGAACATTATTAATCAATGCTGAGTGTGTGGGTCACATCTTATCTCCTCCTCCTCATCATCATCATCACCATCATCATCATTATCATCATTAGTATTTTAGAAAAAGATTCGCCACCTTCAACTAGCATCCCCTAAGAGGACGCTTTAGGTTATAAATATGACTAGATTATCTGCGCCATATAAAATGACTTAGCAGTGCATGCCACTTGGAGCCCTGAAAAATACTCCTGCAGTGTTGATATGAACAAAGGAGGCAGAACCAAATACTGTCCCCACCAGCGACAGAGTCGTCTACCGGCCAGCCAATGGGGGAACGCGGTCGCTGATGATTTCAGACAATTGGGACCTCGGGGATTTATATAACTTAGGGTCTACATCTGGCCCTGCACATAATCCAGTCGTTTTTGCACTTGTCAGGACGCTGTGATCAAGGCTAATCCACTTTAGCTTACTTGTCTGTCATGCCTAAAGCGCTAATGTTGAGGCGACACTGGGCGAAGCCGGTGCCATCGTCACCTGGGCACAACCGCACTTGGAGACATGCTGCACAAGCCGAACCCTCAGCAGCCGGTTGTAGCTGTACCGGGGAGGTATGCAAAGGTGTACTGGTTGGTAAACGTGAGACTTCATCTGGAAGCCCTGGGAAGCCAAGAGCCGAACACCTATACACGACTTCTTGCAGTTTTACAAATAATAGAAAAAGAAAATTGATACCATCAGATTCGGGCGATGATAGAAAGTGTCCAGTCGTTGACATGAACAACAACGAGTTTTCTGGTGAAATGATGTTTTCTGGGGAAGCACTTCTGCCGGTGGAGGCAAATAGCTTCAGAGCTGAAATGTCCTTTGAACTTTCTGGGAGTTCAGGGAGGAATACATTGATAGTTGGACAAGGTGGTCATTTGGCTGATAGTGAAGAGTTCTTAAAACAGGATAACACCAGAAACGGTCAGATTTGTACACAACTCAAAGGCAATAACTTCTCACAGGTCGCAGAGAATTCTAGCTTCTCAGGGCTCATAGAAAATAACGGTTTCTTACATGTCAGAAAGGATATTGACTTTAAACATGTCAGAGAGAATATTGACTTCACACATATGGGAGACAGTTTAGAAGATTCACCCACTGGTGACAGTGTGGACTCTACACATACAAGTCGCAGTATTTATTCAGAATATGGCACTGACAATACCAACTTCATACATGCACGAGGCAGTATGTACTTCTTCCATGTCAGAGATGGCACCGAACCCTCAGACATAAGCTTCTCTGACTCCACACACCGCAGAGACAGTATCGATTCCACACACCTCAAAGACAGTATCGACTCCACACACCCCAGAGACAGTATCGACTTCACACAAGCCAGAGACACGATAAATTTGTCACCAATCAGGAACGGCACGAATTCGTCACATTTCAGACACATGACACAATCTCGACACACACACCCCTTACTGGAAGCACCTTTACATTCCAAAACTTCAAGGATACAGTCTGAGTGTGCCAAGTATGTTAAAAACACTTCTGCACTGTCAGGTGAAAGTCCGCTAGGAAACAATCTGAGTTCGCAGATCTTAAGACAACATTTGTCTTGCACTCAGCACAAATATACAGCGGGTCCACATGGTCACTCAGCAAACGATTCTATACACTCCACTGGTGCTGTCTCCATACATGCTTTTCCACATAAACCTTCACTGGTCTCGCCGATGTCATCGCGTCTTCTTGAAGATGCGTTCAGTGACACACATACTGTGTGCAGATCAGTTCAAGGAAGAAGGCTCAAGACAGACTCAGGTGAAAGATGTCGAAATGAGAACTTGATGCTTCAGCCAGCTCTTTCCTGCAAGACACTGAAAATGGAACACAGAGAGAAGACTGACAGAAACATGGCTGACAACAATAATTCATCAGAAAGCATTCACATAGACGAAAACAATAACGTTGGTAAGTGACGTTTCTGTACTTTACTTATATGTTTGTTATGTATTGTTCGTCATATTAATGTCTATTTTTGTCCACATTATTTATACGTTTTATGTATCGATTCGTAGAAACAATATTTAGGGCTACAGATTGCATGTTTGTTAGAAGTAGAATGAATGTTTAGAGGAAATGTGACAAGTAGAATTCATATTTAGGTCGACAGATTGCATATTTGTGACAAGCAGAATGTAAAATGTCTATCCCGCCTTCGTGGCTGTGATAGGAGTGAAACTGGAAACATTATAACCAGCTCATTGGAAGTTTGAAGTTTGAACAATGGATCAACATCATGGCACACGGGTAGTAAGCAACCCATACGTGCTCCGTTCTTCTTCTAACTGAATTCTGATCCTGAAATTCTTTGTTCGGGTAGATTTTTAACTCCAAATTTTGCTCGGGCAGCGCTGTTGGGCTTCTCTTTTCAATTTCCAACTGCCAAGGGATTTTTTTTATAACAATGCACACGGGAGTGCGTTCGCACTACCCAGAGACCAGTGGGAATTATTAGAAGTCTAAGTCCACATGGAAGAATCCAAGCCCTTACCAAGGAATGAACTCAGAACCTCGAGCACTAGAGGCGGACACAATGCCTCGAGACCACGCAGCCCCCAGCTCGTAGGATTAGCCAGTAACCTTGGAGTGGCTGCATCGGGTAGGTAGGTAGTTGTACCCTACCAGGACATCACACAAGCGATAAACACCCGGTGACACAAAGTGCCACCATGCGGATGAGGATCACCCTCGGAGAGGTCCCCCCAAAACCCTTTCAACAATTAGGCCAAATCTATGCCCCGGCTAGATTCAGGGGCCCTGGCAGTAGACAGGTGGGGCTTCTAAATAACAAAAAATTGCTTCCCACATGGGGACGATTTTCGATATAAGCTGCATCGGAGGACTGAGCACGTATGTAGTGGTATCGACTGTAATAACTTAACATACCGTATTTGCAATCTAGCAAAGGAAAAAATGCCTAAGCTTATACAAACCAAAACGCAGGTCATATAACACAGCAATGGAGAAAACATTCCACAGAACATGACGGTTTGTCTCTGAACAACAGACGCAGGGGCGGAACAATGGGACGTACAGTTGTAGACGCTTCATTCAATGGAGTCAGGTGACCCGGATGTGCGCGTTCAGGTATTCATTCATAACCTTGGAGATAGCGCACACGTCAGGGGTAAGGGGTGGGCGAGATATGACTTTGCCACAGATAGCTAACTTGTCATTGATAGATCTGTCAAAAGACACGGGTTGGGGACACTTCTCTAATTACAGGCGGTTTTCTGTTGGATTCCTTTCTTCTGCTAACTGACAAAGTATTTTAATCTGAGGCACTCTTTTATAGAATAGTTGTCAGTTTACAATCAGTCTGTCAGTTCTTCAGTTACTCATTTTTGGGGGACCTGTCTGTTTCTACAGCCGTCCATCTATCCATGTTCCATCTTTCTGATGGTTTTTTCTTTTTCAGGATCAGTCTCGGACAGTGGTTTTCAACCATCCTAATGCGGTGACCCTTTAATACAGTTCCTCATTGCGGCGACTCCCAAACATACAATTATTTTCGTTGTAATTTTCAAATTTTAGTGATTATGTGTTTTCTGAGTGTCTTTAGCAACCTTTGTGAAAAGGTCGTTTGACCCACAAAAGGATCGAGCGACCCACAGGTTGAGAACCGCTGGTCTGGGATATTCAGCTGTGAGACGCAACGAACAGGCTGATAGATTAGTTGCTGCCGTTCTTTGAGCGGTGAGCTACTTCATGGTAAGGCGTACGCGGTTAACAATCTCTGTGATCAGTCAGACAATAATATAACAGACAGAGAATCATACCATGAAAGAGTAATTCAACGCAGCGGGGGAGGGGGGGGGGGGGGTGGAGGAGGAGGGGAAGTGGTGTTAGTAAAGATTCTAGATGTTCATCATTG
>CAJHNH020002776.1:87500-94528 GCA_905116865.2 Candidula unifasciata
ATTTCAGGAACACTGTGGTGTCTAAGAAAGCGAAGCAAAGACAATGGTTGTATTCTAAATTTCACGGTATTGAGAAATGCATGTGCAAATATGTGGTACCAGGATGCTTGGGTCATTCTGCAAGGATTAGATCTGTATCAGCTAGTGGCAGTGTGCGTTCTGTGAGTCAGAGCTGTTCGATGGCTGATGTAAAATCCATACCTAAACCCCTATACTCGGTGCCAAATATGGCATCTGTACACTCGGCGCCGTTGTTGACGTCCGTATACCTGGCACCATCATTGACATGTGTACACTCGGCGCCATTGTTGACGTCTGTACATCCAGTGTTACCATTGACCTGCGTACTTTCGAAATCATCATTGCCGTCTGTAAACATGACGTCATCGCTAAAGTATGTACACTCGCCACCAATATTAACCTCGTCGGTACACACGGCATCCCAACAGTCACTAACGTATGCACCACCCTTGCCATCGTTGACGTGTGTACACACGGTGCCAACACCGGCGTCTGTACACACAGCATCCCTACAGTCCCTAACGTATGCACCAGCCGTGCCATCATTGACGTGTGTACATACGGTGCCAACACCAGCGACTGTACACCACTCACTAACGTATAAGCAGCCTGTGCCATCGCTTACTTCTGTACATTCGGTACCGTCACTGACATCTATATATTCGTCACTGACATCTGTATATTCGCCACAGACATCTGTATATTCGCCACTGACATCTGTATATTTGCCAGTGGCATCTGTATATTCGCCACTGACATCTGTATATTCGCCACTGACATCTGTATATTCGCCACTGACATCTGTAGATTCGCCACTGTCATCTGTACATTCAGCCCCATCACATATGTCTTTGCCTCCATCGCTAACATCACTACCTTCGACACCAACACTGGAAAAAGAATTTAGAAGCACTAATTCTAATGATCAAAGCACAAGAACCATTGCTCATCTCCACGGAAAAATAGCTTCATCAAATTATGCGGCAAGCCATCGACTTATCCAGCATGTCCCGGAGACTGAGCCTACCACACAGCGCTGTGGCATTACTTTAACAGCTGGCAATGCTAACCAGACTCCTGACAAAATGTGGTCACTAACATTTGATTTCCCCTTTTACTCAGATAACAGGAACAGCAAGGACAAGGGTCGCGTTATCTCTGAAGATATGCTTACTTTTGCTCAACGTCCAGTCCGGAAAGTACAGGGAAATACTAACTTGGTGACAGAGGACAGATATTATAAAAGATCACATCTATCAATGAAATCTCATAAGTTACGTAATTTTGCTCTGATGCCAGCCAAGCAGCCAGATTCCAGTTTGGGAGCTTCTTCAACCTTCGCTTACGTGCCCACTGCATGTGAAACTATCGATGGGCACCGAGACATCGGCTTACACATGAAAAGACCAACAGCATGGGACGAGATGCCCCCGTTTTCTCCATCCGCTGATTCACTCAAAGGACAATCATTTTGCTCCACGTCTTGTAACTACCAGCCGGCATCTACAGAAGAGTGCTTTCCCTCAAATATTCACTGTCAGAATGCAGCAACAGAGAGATGTTCCCTTACAGCCAACCATTGCCAGCCTGCTTCCTTAAGTTATGAGTTAGCAACATTCCGTCTTGATGAGGTCCTGGAACATACGCCACAGACTGATAAACGTGTTTCTGTAGATCCTTCACCAGTCCATATATCTGACCTATCACAATCTTCAAACGTGGGCATCTCATCTGACAGTGTACAGAATGACGCCGAAACAAATTCAGCTATTGACCAAAAGCTGAATCTTTATTCCACGCCAGGAAATATAGGAACATCAGTCCGTGAAGCAGCAGCAATAACAGAAGCAGCAGCAGCAACAGCATCAGGAGAAGCAATGGCAACAGCAGCAGCAGGAGAAGCAATGGCAACAGTAGCAGCAAGAGAAGCAACAACAGCAGCAGCAGTAGCTGTAAATTCAACACAACAGTGCAACTCTCCGCCTAGAAAGCCCTCTCCATACTCCCTAGAAAAATCGTGTGTTTCACAAGCAAGCAGACACCCAAAAAGCCAGGCTAGGAGACGTTTACTGGCCAAAGAAATGGAAGAAGAAGAATCTAAATTGAAATCAGCTCTTGTTGAGAATATTCAACAACCACTCCCAGCTTCAGAAAAACAGGTGGATTGTACCTATTCTTGTCAGCCTGAATGCACAAAGCAGAAGAGACTGTTAACTTGTCAGCTGCCTACTGGACAAGACACTCGTCATCAACAGTCCCAAGCTCCTACTTTGTCAACAGACCGTCACATTATTTTGACTACTTTATTAAACACACACAGTGATAGCCGAACTATTCCGAATCTGTGTCCTCAATATATCTGTCAGTATCCTGAATACATTTGCCGGTATTCCGTCCACGAGCAAGGAAAGCCCAATTGTAACAGGCGCCCTACACCTCTCCCGGGTAAAAACCTTCATACGGACGCAGGAGAGGATACCCTGCACGCTTGCAATCTCGTTCCATCTGTACCAAACAGCACAATATTAAGGAAGCCTTGCATACAGCTTCAAAATTATGACAGTCTTTCGAGATCTTTGAAGCTACTTTCGAGCTCACAACACTCTTCATATTTGCTAAAGGAAGTTGAAATTTCCCCTAAAGAGAAATGCCATGGCAATGAGTCGAAAAGCGGTCTTGATCAAACTCAAGAGCCAGGACCGTCTGTCACAGCTGAGGTGTTTGGTTGCAGGTCGTTTAGTGCTCCATGCTCACCGAAAGACTGCAAGTTAAATTTTACCATGCCGCTAAAGCTCTCACAAAGTGCTCCACCACAAGGGCCACCAAATGATGAACCGTATTTTCACGGACAGTTATATTACCCAACCACCACTGAAGTCAGGCCGGATCTTCCTATCTGGTCCAGTAACGTAACAAATCCATCTCAACAAAATTTAAAAGCACAGCAATTACCCCAACATGTTCAATCTCAGAAATTGTTACAATTTCCTTTAGACGCAGAGATCAATGACTTCTCCAATACTGCTTTATTCCAAAGAAAATTCGTGGATGATTCTTGCGTAGACAGAGCTGCCAGTGACCAACCAACCAGAACTGTGAGTGACACGTATCATACAGTTGACCAAGCAGTCAGACCTGGGACTATCACATGTCATACAGCTGGCCATCCAATGGGAGCTGTTGATAACATGTGTCATACTGCGGAACAATCGGTGAGAGCCGCGGATGACATGTGTCATTTAGTGGACCACATAATAAACACACCTGTAAACGACACATATACAGAAGATGAACTAGCTCCAGCTGTGAACAACACCTGTCAATTAGCGGACCAGCCAGCAAGAGCTATGAATGACATCTTTCATTCAATGAGTCAACTATCCGGAGCTGACAGTGCCACATGCCATTCAACCCATCTGCCCGTCAGTGCTGGGACAGTTCTCAGACATGACATGGCACCAAAGATGGTATGTATTTCGTTGCCTGTGCTCCCCCCCCCCCCCTGATATGTGGGTGTTTGAACAGGTGGGTTTGTGTCGCTATGGATGAAATTGCGAACATGTTTGTTAATGTGGGTGTTGAGGTGTAGCTCTCTAAATATATAGATATGTGGATTCGTGGTAATGTTAGTGTATGGCTGATATCCTTAGCCTTCTTTGGCACATGGTCTAGAGAGCAGCCCCGACAGGCGGACAGACAGACTGACCCATTGTTCTTCGGATCCGGCAGCTTTTGTAGGTGCTTTGTTCCAAAAGCATTAGTGTTATCTTTCCTGTACAGTAAACAAGACAGACGGAGAGAGGTATCATGATGCATTGAAAACACATGGTCTCTGGAATACTGTCCATACTTTGTGATATAGAGAAAAAGAAGTTGATTCCTGGCCATAAATGGTCAAGGCCATCACCATGGGCTGTCATTCCCATTCCTAGCTATAGAGGACCCTTTCCCACTCCCTTAGACGTAAAGGGCACATAGGGTTAGATCTATATGTTACAGACCAATCGGCACTCGTTGGGAGATGTGGTAAACACCACGCTGGGCACCTTGACTTTCCATGACTTTACCCGGTAACCATTTAAAGCTGTGTCGACCTGTGAGGAAAGGCTGTTTAAAAAAATGGTGAATCCACGACTTTCGCATTCGTAGGAGAGCGTCTAAAGGCTACACCACGACGGCTGCCCATGCATATACTGTACCTTCATGAAATTTCAAAAGGGCAAATCTTCTCTTTGGCATTTCTGTAAAAGTTTTCTGTCTTCTTTATAGCTGTATTTCTTTGCCTATTTAAAAAAAAAAAAAAAAAAGCGATATCCGGTTCCTAATTCTTTAGTTATCATAGAAGTATTAGTTTTTTTGCTGTCTGACAATTTGATATTGAATTATTTAAGGCATACTCGAAAAGAGAAGAAAGACACAGATCACAAGGGGGATCTAGATCAGCATGGAAAGATAACATCAAAGAAACTACAACAGCACCATGTGTCCAGGCGGCGAGAAGCAACAAGCAGAAACCTTATATTTTCCTTGACACCCGAGCGGTAATAGAAGAAGAGAAAGAAGAAAAGAAGAAGAAGAAGATGAAGAAGAAGAAGAAAGAAAAAGAAGAAGAAGAAGAAGCAAGAGTAAGAAGAAGAAGAAGAAGAAGAGAAGAAGAAGAAGAAGAAGAAGAAGAAGAAGAAGAAAAAGAAAAAGAGAAGAAGAAGAAGAAGAAGAAGAAGAAGAAGAAGAAGAAGAAGAAGAAGAAGAAGAAGAAGAAGAAGAAGAAGAAGAGAAAGACACATTGAAGTATTGATGTCTCTTATCTAATCCCAACCTTGAATTCATCAGAGAGATTAACTTATACACTTGGTCTTTTTTTTAGACATGTTATGAGAAGGTTTGGACCTGAAAATTGGCATCAACTAAAATTTCTGATGAAAACAGAACAAGGAAAAGACAGAGAGATGAATAGTTTCCCTGAAATGTATCTTAGATAAAAAGTTGTTGATGAGAAGGAATTGTGTATTTCACAGCCAGCACCAGAGCTGATCAATGGTGGCTTTGGGATGAAGAATCCACTTTTTATCACTTCCAGAACTGGGAAGAGTCGCTCACATAAACGTCCAGGTAAGAGATGTTAAACTTACAAGACAAGAAACATTTTGCTTCTTTCTTTCCCAAGAGAGAAGATGCTGGGCAGTATGACCTTATGGCGGGAATGAGTATCTGTGTCGGAGGTGACTCAAAGTACCCGAGACAGAATTTGAATCTCATTATATTAAATTATATTAACCTCTAAGGGACTGCGTAGTCTCGAGGCATGGTGTCCACTTCGAGTGCTTGAGGTTTTATGTTCAATCCCCAGTAAGATGGACTTCTAGAACAAGAAAAAGAAGAAGAAGAAGAAAGAAGAAGAAGAAAAATAATAATAAAAATAAAAAGAAGAAAGAAGAAGAAAGAAGAAGAAGAAAAAGAAGAAGCAAGAAGTGGTGAACGGAAAAAGAAGTCAAAAGGAAAAAGAAGAAGAAAGAAGAAAAAGAAGAAGTCAAAAGAAGAAGAGGAAGGAAGGAAGGAAGGAAGCATAGGAAGTAGAAGACCTGAGGAACCAAGGTCAAATCTGAAAAAACAGGCAGCCTGCTTTAAAACGACTAAAACATGCGGACCGATGACGCCAGTCGCTTTGACCACAAAGGTAACTGGCAGGCTCCCGAGGTCTTTCTAAGCTGAATGGATGTGTGAAGTTCAACCTTGTTATAAAGTCATCGCAAGTGGCCCGCCTCTCCAAGCATGCTGAATCCAGGCTGTTACTGCTTCATTTGTTTTATTTAATTCACTGAGGGAATTCACTTTTAATGTAAATCTGTTCTTATGTTTTAGTGGATTATTCAAAAGCATTTGACTGTGTACAAACATACAGAAGCTTTGAAAATCATGAGGAATATGGCCTCTTTCCATCACATATAGTGCAGCTCATCAGTAAAATGTTCTATCAGACCAAAAGCAGCAGTCAGAATAGATGGAAGGAGACATCAGACTGGTTTGGCATCAGCAAGGAGTCCGTCAGGGATGTGTGCTGTCACCGTATTTGTTCAACCGTTTACGCCGAAAATATAATGAGAAATGTAAGAGATGATATAAACAAGGAACAATATGGATGCCCATAACATCGGGTGGTCATGAAATACCAGAAATTCGTTATGCCTGAGATACAGTATTACTATCAACATCACAAAATGGTTTAGAAAACTTATTAACTCTCACTCCAAAGAAATAGTTGAAAATCATAACTTATTTTTTAACATAGCAAAACAAAGATAATGCATACAAACAAAACTGCCATGGAGAAGGAAATATATGTTAATGAGGAAAGATTGGAAGTGGTGGAAAATTTCGAATATCTGGGTCACTGGTTACCAACAATGGTGACACAATGAAAGAATTATAACGGCGACTATCAATTGCTCTTCAAAGACTATAAAACAACTGAATAAATTATGGAATTGTACAGATAGAATTACAAAGGTCAGATTTTTAAGAGCATGCATCTTTCCCATTGCAACATACGCCTGTGAAGACCTGGACACTTACTAAACAGAAGCGGAACAGCGCATAAATGCATTTGAATATAAATGTTACAGACAGGTTCTAAGAATATCTTGGGTAAAGAAAAAAACAAATGCATCCATACTTCAAGAGCTGATATTGAAGAGGGTTGTCTAGTAAAGACAATAAAAACAAAGAAAATTGAAATATTTGCGTCACTTGACACGTCATGGAAGTCTAGAGAAAACGAATAATCGAGGGGTATATGCCTGGGAAAGAGAGAAAGAGGAAGGCCAAGGAGAAGATGGGTGCAGGATGTGGCAGATGATCTCCAGATGGGGTTGTATCAGTACACAGGACATCTTGCTCAGGATAGGAAGGTTTTCCGGAGGTTGATTTTTTTTTTGGGTATGGCAGCTGAGGTTCCGCGAGGACATGCTACTGAATGAATGAGGGGCAAAAACCATTTTAAAAAAAGGATA
>CAJHNH020002777.1:0-22500 GCA_905116865.2 Candidula unifasciata
TACTAAACTTTTTATGTTATTAGTACGGGTTCCCAACATTTTTTCAAATTTGGTGATTAAATTTAAATGTTTATTTGCTAAAAACGTGAATTGGTTTTTTTTCAATTTTATACTTATTTTAATTAAGTGATTTTATGCCCTTTCTTTGTAAATTTCTGGGCCCAATTCCCGGGTTTAAGCATGGGGGAATTAAAAAAAAATGGGGTAATTAATTTCCAACCCCTTCTAATTTGTTTTTTTACCTCATGGTGATTTAGCTTAAAAAAATCCTGCTTTTTTTTAAATTTAGATTTATTCCAGAAAATTTTGAGACTATTTTTAAAGTTTGGGAAAAGTGATAACACGTGAGGCTGAATTTAATATTCCACTGTCGAGAAGAAGCAGAAAGGAGAGGTATGGCACATGCTTGTAATTATTATGTGGTAAGATATTTCCCTATTACTAGGAATACATTGGGGTTTTTTAGCAGGTGGCCTTACATATTTTTTTTTTTCCATTTGTTGAGAGTATTCATGAAACTGGTTTCCTAAATATTTCCCCATCAGGATTATGGACCATGTTCTGTACACATTCCCATTCTATACCAGTAGAATGTGAACACCTGTTACTATCCTACTCCATATATATGTGTGTAGTGTAACAGTTTAAAGACTGGAGGTATTGTTGTCTCCAGTTAGAACCTTCCTGACTGTTTGTATAAGGACTGTTCTATTGTTCTAGTTCCAGATTGTATTCCAGATGGTAGTCCAGAAGTAGATCCTAAGCTTAGCTGCAGATACCCGATTGTCCGGACTGGACTGGAAGATTCGGCCTGCCTGATGGGTTTCCGAAGCTTAGTCAGAAGCTGACAACATAAACCTAAGCTACAGCTAAGTGGACAGTTGACCACTTACCTTATATAACAGGATAATTTTATCCACAGCCTTTTATTTAATTATCATTTGAATTTTCAAAATAAATGTAGTTTTAATGTTCTTACAGTTTTCTGAAGTTTCATTTTAACTGTATTTGTGTCAGTGAACAAAAGCCAGTATAACTTTAATACATTTAAATATTCAAATTTAATAACAGTAGGGAATAGATGTGGGCAAACCCAGAATCCTCTCATTTAACCAGCAAGGCTGGGGTTACTATAAGACCGTATGATGTTTCACTGTTTGTAGTTCCCTCTGTAAAGTGCACATAGTGCATTCGCTAGTGTAAAGCGAAGTTACCCGCCACAAACAATAATGACAATAAAATATACCAGACGAATAGGAAAACTAAGACCAGAAGAGTATGAGAAGGAGAAAGAGAGTAAACAGTGATGAGGATTGTGAGGAGGAATTCAAAGTTAACAGGAAGAGCGAAATAATGAAAGCTGGAGGGGAAAAAGAATTACCAAAATATGTTTCTTGAAGACGATGATGATGACGAAAACGATGTTTGTTGCAGTGTGGAATGGTGAGGAAAGTGGAATAAACGTCGACCACGTTCAACAAGCAGCATTCTGTTATATTTATGGTCTGTATAAGTATAATAAGAAGAACTCCAAAGCGGAAGCATGCACATCAGTAGATGGGTCCCCTTTCAACAATTGTTTCGGCCCCAATATTTATCCTAGATTATCTCGAGGTGTGGTCGGCTGAGGTCATGACTCCCAGATCTCATATTTCTCCTACTGCGCGTATCAGACATTCGGATAAGACGTAATTGTGGTTTTGCAACAGGTACTGTTGAGTGACCAATAGACGTCTGGTTCATCGGAAAGACTTAGATCGGGCAGACTTTAGCAGTTGGCAAAGCAGCAGGGGCAGACATTGATCATAAAACTTTGGAATTAGGGATTTAAAACGTATTTTCCACTAGAGGCTCGAACCAATCTACCGAAGCCTATACCCCACGTCGTTCCGTTGCGTCCACAGCCAGCTCGAAGCTCTTTCAGCAGCTTCACCCAGTTGTTATAGTGTCCGTTTACGCTCGTTTCCTGGCAAGCCCAGCGGATTTAGTACCTTTTATGAGGAGGTTGAGATTTGCCCTTTTACGCCTGCCTTGATAGCGAAGAGTTTTGCTGCAAACGCCTCATTGCTCCTCAGATTGGCCACCAGTTGGCTGTATTTCTCGAGCTTACACAAATGGTTCGCTTCTGTCTGCGACTCCCTCGGCACGCTGAGCTCTAACAGGATGAGCTGGCTTTGTGCCACAAAGTACAAAAACCTTGTTTGGTCTCAAGCCAGCCTTTTGAATTGCTTCAGGGTATTTTTCAAAACCAGCAAGGTCAACAGCCAGTGCCAGCCCGTCGTACATTCAATTGTCGATGGTGCGTTTGCAACTTTGTTGAAAATGCCTTACTCATCTGCCCAGCCTTGAGGAAGCGCATGGTATGGACGTCAGGACTGGCCCCCTTCCTGGCTTTGTCCACAGTGTCGGCTTACTCTGTCAGGACTTTTTTGTGGCACCAAGTATATTGTCCCTGACTTAGGGCTCTTCGGAACGCAGACAATACATGTTCAAGCGTCTGCTAACTCTGTATAAGGGACATGCGTTATTTTCCACCACATTCAGTGCTACTAAGCATTCTACACCGTGTAGTCCTGAAAAAAGCTTCTGTTGTGCTGACTGCTTCCCACCACATACAAAACCAGTGACCGAGTGTCCTATTTAGAAACGAAAAAAAAAACAAAAAAACTACCTGGCTCCGAATGTGGTGTTGAAAGGTGACAGTCAATAAAAGACATACAAGTGGATATGAAAAATAGAAAAGAGTAGAATATTTAATACCCATTTTTTTTTCTCGATTAAATTACTCGAAATGTACTTTGTCCCTAGGACAAAGACTTTCATCGCACCTACCTCATATCGATCTTAAGCCGAGATCAGAAAGTGTGTTTACTGCATTCAAAATCAAATATGATAAACCAACACATGTTCAAGACAGAGAAATCACGAAATCGTGTTCGCCAAATATGCCGTCCGAGTTGTTTTTGTGAAATCCTGTAGGTGATCCCTTGTTCAAATATGCCAAAGACTTTTAGGACTACGCAACAAATGACTGCTGTTTCTGGCCGGATTAAGCATTTTAAACGAAGTGAGGTGTCTAAATGCAGGATAACAACTTCATGGAAGTTCGAAGAAGATTTTTACTATCACCTAAATGTCAACTTCTGTGACATTCTTACACTTTTAGCAGCATTCTATGACTTTATTGTCTTTCCTCAGTCTTTAATTATGAGTTTATCATTACTGAATAATATTTGTATCTGCAACAAAAACAAAAAGTATGTGAGTTAATGGTTGATAAAGAGTGAGTACATTTTTCACACACATCCTGTTTATTGTGTTTAAAGAAGAGCCACAAGTTATCTTGTCTTAAAAAGCGAGAAAACTTTTACTGCAGCTGCAGAGGAATGAGGTAATGCCAAACGACTAAGCATAAACTTTGGGACTAGCAGAAAGCGATTATCATCTTCATTTATATCTTCTTCTGAAATTCTAAACCAACATTTTTGTTGTGTTGTTCAGCATTCTGTGATTGTTCTTGCACTATTAGTTCCTTCCATTCTGTATTTGTTCATAATTTTTTTTTTTAACAAGGCTGTGAAATGTTATGATCACATATAAAGTTTACCTCGATCCTCTTTCAGTAACAATGGTTAAATCTGGCACGTAAAGGAAGTGTAGCTTTACAAACAATTGACAGAACACCAATCCCTGAAACATTTGCTGTATTACTCGTAGATAACTTCTATTTCATAAGCAGTCGCTAACCTTTATTTATTCTCTTTCATTGTCAATATTGAACTGCGACAAAAAAGACATGAAAGAGAACCATCTGCCAGTTGTCTTGACGGGCAGTCCTACACTGGCCTTTGAAACTGAAGCAACAGTGCATTTGTCAAAACCACGCCAAATGGTACATTTAAATCAAAAGTTACATCACGCTTAATTACAGTACACCCCCATTCATTTTTTTCCTTTTTTTTTTAAAGTTCAGCAGTATGCTACAGTTGTAAAATATAAATGCAAAATTTCTAAGACGAATCAAAACACAGGGCGTGGCACGAAATTTACAGTTTTGCTCGGAACGGGTCAAGTACTTGGTATTTAATTTGTTCGCCAGTACCAACTTCGACAGCCCTGATATTACATAAGCAATTGTAGGAGACAACTCGGAAAATTTAGGGCTTAGTGTTTACCTTTTCCATGACAACAAAATAATGCCGAGAATATTCTCTGGTTACTTCCTGTTTCTTTTTCTAGTAATCTTTCCAGTTCTAGCAATATGTTCATGTCTTCTATCTCTACCAATGGAGGATTACTTTGTTTTTCTTTAAAAAAAAAAATGTTATGTTTTGGCGTCGTGTCTTATCTTCGTTCACCAAATGTATGTTTCTCATTCGTAAATAGTACCAAAAAATAGTAAATAGAAGAAGAAAAATATTATGGAAGAGGTTGAAGGAGGCGAGGAAGAAACCTACGAAGGAGGAGCAGAAGTTGGAAGAGAAGGTTGAGAGCATTAGGAAAAAGCAGTAGTAAAAATATTGGTTTGCCCACTTGGAGAAAATCCCTTGTGACGCCATACCATAGGAGGCATACACCAGAATAGGAGATGGACGAATAGCACGAGGTAGATCAAGAACAACATGGAAAGATAACATCAGAGAAGCTCTACAACAGCACGATGTGTCTATGGTCGAGGCGCCCGCCCCTCCCCCCTCCCCCGAACGGTCCTAGTGACCGAGGAGGTGTTAGCGCCCATTTTGGGAAGCACTGATGTAGGCAATAATAATGATAGTGGTAACAGTGTTTGTGCTGTTGAAGTTGGCGATTGGTAATTTAAAAGTAAATCAAACCAGAGAATTTGAAAACAGTAATATGGATTTCGTGTAGCGCATTAATTATTCTGGGAATATTTCAACAAAAGTTATGTTAGTTGCGTATCCTTTACAGGACGTTGCATAACCAACCTCAGCATTTGTTGGTTGTTGTTGTTTTAGGCAAATGTCAGATTCAGTGGTTTTCCATTGCTTTCTAAACGGTTTGCTCTCGTTACTACTGCCGATATCAACGCAAGATAAGTAGTCCGCAGCTGGGATCGAACCTGGCCATCCAGCATTACGAAGCGCGTTTGTGACGCCTAAGCCACTGCCACCAAAGCCGCAGATACTCGAACATATTCGATTAAATTACTGGAAGTTTACAAACTGCTTGCTGACCTTTCAGACAAAGACTTTCACCATACCTATATTCTGTCAACCTCAAATTAAGATCAGAAAGTTTTTTTTTTATTTTCACTGAAATCAAAATCAGTGCAATAAACCAACACCGATCGAAGACAGAGAAAGCACGAAATCCCGTTCTACAAATAAACGATCAAATTTGTTTTTCTGAAAACTTGTGGAAAATCCCTTGTTCAAATACGCCACAAATTTTAAGGACTAGGCAACCTCTGGCTCCTGTTTATAGCGGACTTGAACTTTCTGTGTATAAATACACATTGGTGTTTGTATTTAGAAAACACAAGCAAGACTCCGTGCTGAAGGGACTTCTTTTTCTTAGAGTTAGACAGGCTGTGAATGTCTGGTCCAGATTTAGAGTTTGCGGTTACATCCGTTTTACAGTTTTAACTTTTGTGTTTACAGACTGTTAGTTCCTTGTCTGTAAGGCGGACTACTCATACTTCTATGAAAACGTGGCTAATTTGTCGCTTTGGTTTATCAGTCATCCTAATGAAGGATGCAATGTTTCGTTATCTGAAGCCCTCTACCCTGGCTTCTGTCTGTGGCCCTGAATATAGATGGGGCATAGATATGGCCTAGCCATAGATATGGCCTAACGTCTGGAAGGAGTTTCTGGGACCTCTCCACTGGTGATCCTCAACCGCCGGATTGGCACTTTGTGAGACCGGATTTTTATTGCTTATGTGATGTCCTGGCGGGGGTAAAACGTCAGTCAGTCGCGTTTTACAGTATGCTTCTTAGGGGGCCAGTGGGTCCTTTCTGCCCCCCCCCCCCCATTTTTGTATTTTAAAAAATAGGACCCCGGAATCCACACGTGGAAAAATAACTTAACTCTTCGAGTAGCAAACAGTTCTTTGGTGTAATCCAGTAAAGCACACTCTGTATCAAACCCACCATGACCGCAAACCCACCATGACCGCACACCCCAACGGTAAAACCCAGTAACACAAAGTGCAACCATTGGGATGAAAATCACACGGGCACAAGTCCCAAAAGCCCCTTTCAACAGTTAGGTTATATTAGGGCCTGCGACGACAGCCGGGGTGGGAGCTTTACAATGACAAAAAAATTGCGTCCCGTTTTGGAAGGGATTAATTTATTTTTCTTGGACCTCCTGTTTCCCAATCTATTTGTTTCCTCTCACCTATATATATATATATATATATATATATATATATATATATATATATATATATATATATATATATATATATATATATATATATATATATATAGTGTAAATAATGCATTTTAAATTCCTGATTCTCATTGATAAACTGATTGACTTTTTACCCCACCAGGACATCACACAGAGCGATAAACACTCAGTGACACAAAGTGCCACTATGCGGATGAGTATCACCTTGTGGAGAGGTCCCAGAAACCCCGTTCAGCCGTTAGACCATATTTATGGCCGGGCCATATTAGTGCCCCCGGCAAAGTCAGAATGGCGCTTCAATGTAACGAAAAATTGCATCCCACAAAGGTGACAGCATAATTGTGAAAAGCTTACATCTTATTAACAAAGACTGATGCTCGCTCGCCAGCGGCTTGTAGACAAAAACTTTTCATATCCGTTGTGAAAAATCTACATATTTACGTAATTAGCATGATAAATAAAAGCTAGTGTACACAAGAAATTATAGGGGAATGGTGGGAGAGGGAATCCAATATGAGATATTGTGAAATTGACATACTTTCACAGAAAAAAAAAAAAAAAAAACTTTGTAGGAGAATTGTATTGAAATTACACACGGCAGGAGGGTAGGTATGTGCTTCGCTAGGAGAAAGAAAAAACGTCACCTTCAACCAGCATCCAAGTACGAGCAGCTTCGGGTTATAACTAATGGTGTTAAATGTTGAATTAGGAATTGACATCATAGCATTTGGTACAACCCGTAAGCGCTCCGTCCCCATCTTAAGCAGCAAGCGAAGAGTTAAAATTTTGATGGTACCTATAACTGTCTGAATGTATATCCGTCTCGCCTTTTCCCCTGAGTTTTGAGCGTCGGCCAAATTCCTTTACAATCATAACTGGTAACTCGTCGCAGTGCCATTCTCCACAGACCGTAATGATCTATCTGTGCCTCGGCACCGTTCACTCGCTCCCAAAGGGCTCTCACAATATCCTGCTTGTCTTAAATCAGTTCACCACCAAGTGGTGCAGAACCGGCCAATCTATCTGCCTGCTCATTTCCCCACACACCCAACACACACATCCAACACACCCTTGAAAAAAAAATATCCAAAGGATGCTAACTACTTATGACCCTTAAAGTGATGCTTGCCACTCTGCACGGAGCATGTCTATCTCCACCTTTCTCAATACGCTTTGTGAGTCCGTTACAATGACGGCATGTATGTACAGCAGATTCTCAAGCTTATGACCGTGACTAGGTTATGGGTGCCATGTAAAATGTCTTAGCATTGCACGCCACCAACAGACTAGGTTATGATGGTGCCATGTAAAATGTCTTAGCATCAGTATGCGACCCAGTCGCTTACGACGCCACAAGAGACTGGACAAAGACCTGAAAAGGACTCCTGTAGCTTTGATGCGATCAATAGAGACAGACCCAAATACTCGTAGGAGTTCTATTAGATGGCAAACCCGGAGTGACTGCCTGAGATCTACGAAACTAGGAGTTTGCATACAAACAAGCCAGATGTGTAAAACTATTATTTTGGTGTATTGATTCGCGTGTGTTCTCGTCTCTCGGTACATTTTTTAAATTGTTTCTTTCCGTAACTTAATAATCTTTCGTATTTTTTAAAAATCATGTTTCGTTATGGCTCTTCCTGTTTACCAAATATCACAGATGACTGCGCATGCGTTGTTTTGCAGATTTTTGTCATTGATTTTACAGTCTTGTGAATGCATCCGCGTGCAGACACGCCCACACACACACACACACACACACACACACACACACACAACGCCTGCAGACACACCCACACTTTACGTAGACACATTGCGTGCAGACGTATCGCACATTCACATTGCGAGTCACACGCATGAGTTGCAGATTCTCAGATAATAATAACATTCTCTAGAGAAATTATGCTACCCAACTACACTAGAACAGGGCTGCCAAAGATGGGTTTTTACCCCCAGATCTGGGTTGTATTTGACAGCTTGGGTTTACATTTTGAAATATGGGTTTTAAAAAAAATTCTTATATAAAAGTGGGTAAATGTTTCTTTTCGTAACTATAAAATTTGTACTTTATAACACATCTGGATTTTTTTTTTTCTTGTTTATTGCTTGGGTTTTTGTTCAGCTTAGCTGGGCTTTAAAAAAAAATCCTATTGGCAGCCCTGCACAAGAATGACACAGAGCCCGACCATACTTGCGTGACTACGCGCACAGGGGAGAAAATTCATCAGAAGGAAGACAAGAAATGGCCTCGGAAAAAGAATGTCAATATGACGACTATTATCTTGCTATAGAAGCTTGAGATCGACAAAAGTGTACACACGATGCACGATTTCAGTTTGATATTGTCTTACCGGTTACAGGCAAGCAAACAATCAAACAAAGAGTCAAACATTTTTAAAAAAAAAGCGTGAAAGGAACAGGAAAAGAGGTAAGAGAAGGTAAGGGACGGGTAGAAGACGTAAGAGATGGGACAGGATCGTGGTAGTGGTGGTGGCGTTTATGATATTGGTGGTGGTGGAAGAAGAAGGGTGAAGAAAGGAAGAAGAAAAGAAGGAAAGGATTAAAGAAGAAAGACAGACAAAAAGAAAAAAAAAGAAAGAAAGGAAAAAGGAAAGGAAAAAAAGAAAAAAGGACGAACGAACAGACTGAAATAAAGAAAGAAAAAAAAAGAAAGAAAGAAAAACAAAGAAACAAAGAAGGAAAGAAAGAAGGAAAGAAAGGAGGAAGGAAAGAAAGAAGAAAAGAAAGAAAGAAAGGGAAGGAAGGAAGGAATCTTTTACGCTTTTTTATTGTCAGTGTGGTAAATGATTTCTTGTTCTGAAGTAACTGTTAACGGCGTGCGATACTGTTAGCTGTGACCTAGAATAATAATGACTAGATAGAAACTTGTTTAGCTACGGCTCACACATACAAAAATGTACATATAACATTGACATATACAAACATATTATCCACAGATACAAATAATTACGTAGACGTTTGTGGCTTTAGCGTAGCGAACGTGCTTCGTAATTCTGCAGTACTCTGTTCGATTACAATTGCGAGCGATTTAGCAGCAGACCACTTTGTTTGGATGAAGACAATGGTTTCGAGAACCGATTTTCAAGCGTGTTGGGTATATAGGGCTAGTCCTATATTTTATAGACCAACAGCACAAGATGGTTGATGTGATCAGCATCACGACGGCTGCCTTTACTTCCCAGGGCTGCACCCGCTACCCACTCAAGGCTACCCTTGGAGGATAACAAGAAGTATTAAATACACACACACACAAAAAGGCTGTGACTAGAAATATAAACAGAACGAATGGTTGTATTTCAACCTTCTTCTTTTCAATTCCCTCGAATGGGCTTCGTAGTTTCGGTTTTGTAAAACTTTTATAATAATGATTCCGTCATACCACTTCTTCTTCTGGGTTCATTCGAACACCTAAATGGGTTATGCCCGTTTAAAACATAGCTGTAAAATCTGCACCTCTAGGCTGACATATTTTTACTATTACTATATCCCCAATAAAAAATTCCCCCGTACTATTCCCTCTTTCTTCATGCTGTTCTGCCAATACTATCAATTAAATGTATTGTCTGAGTACTGTTTCCCATGTACTTGCACCCCCCCCCCCCCCAACCACAACCACCAATAATACTATCCCTCCAATACTATCCCTCCAATACTATCCCTCCAATACTTTCCCTCCAATACTATCCCTCCAATACTATCCCTCCAATACTATCCCTCCAATACTATCCCTCCAATACTATCCCTCCAATACTATCCCTCCAATACTATCCCCCCAAAACTATCTCTCCAATACTATCCCTCCAATACTATCCCTCCAATACTATCCCCCCAATACTATCCCTCCAATACTATCCCTCCAATACTATCCCTCCAATACTATCCCTCCAATACTATCCCTCCAATACTATTCCCCCAAAACTATCCCTCCAATACTATCCCTCCAATACTATCCCTCCAATACTATCCCCCCAATACTATCCCCCCAATACTATCCCTCCAATACTATCCCTCCAATACTATCCCTCCAATACTATCCCTCCAATACTATCCCTCCAATACTATCCCTCCAATACTATCCCTCCAATACTATCCCTCCAATACTATCCCTCCAATACTATCCCTCCAATACTATCCCTCCAATACTATCCCTCCAATACTATACGTCTTCTACTGTTCCCAGTACTGTCTCCTCAATACTTTTCCCCCAACACCATCCCCCAACACCATCCCCCAACACCATCCCCCAACACCATCCCCCCGTTACTATTCCCTAATTACTCTTCCCCCAAATCTATTTCCCCAACACTATTTCCCCAATACTATTCACCAAGTAATAACCACAAATACTATTCCCCAATACTATTCCCCAATACTATTCCCCAATACTATTCCCCAATACTATTCCCCAATACTATTCCCCAATACTATTCACCAAGTAATAACCACAAATACTATTCCCCAATACTATTCCCCAATACTATTCCCAAACACTATCCCTCGATATTATTCCTCCAACACAATTCCCCCAATAATATTCCCTCACCTCTATTCACCCAACACTACTCCCCCCAATGTTATATCTTCAGTATCCTTCTCGCAGCACCATGGGTCCATTATTCACGGAAACAACCTGGGTGTAACCAGAGAGTCTAGCCGGCTCATTACACTCGAGAAAAGGCAAAACGGACATAATACATGATTACGACCGGTTCCACTAGTTTTGGAACACTGCGATGGCTGCTAAAGATGAGGAAGGCGCGCATATGAGAATGCCCCGAGTGCTGTTATGTCAGTTCTTGTGTCACCTCAACCCAACCCAACTCCTTGAAGCATAGCACGTCGTTTCAAAGCGTTTTAATGAACCGTTCCTCCACTTCTATGATAAACTTCTCTTAACTGTCTAACTCACACACACAGTTCGTTGGAACTCAACGGTTCAACACTGCCTGCATGCGAAAATCATTTGGAGACACGTCACTGTAACACAGGAAAATTTATTCAACGATCTTTTCTCTGGCTCACTATAATAAACTACGAAATGAATGCAGGCCGTTAGAAAGATTGGAGAGAGAGTATAACAGCACAAACGTTTTCTAAACGCTGACATTTAACACCACAGATAATCAATAAGCAAGGGATGTTTATCGTCGGCTTTGCAGAGAAATGTGTAACATGTAAAACGTTTACAAAGACTACTGCTTTTGAAAACAGAATAACAATTCGTTGCAGGAGAAAAAAAGGCCATTTGTTCAATATCAATTGTATGAGCATTCGTAAGCTGCAAGATTGTTGCCTCGTGACTAAGCGACGCTTGCCTGCCTGTTTAAAGCTTTATTTCCTCTTTGAGTCCCAAGGAACGCATCATACGTTCATAGGTTACTACCTAGAAGCCCAATGAACGCACGATGCTCCGATTTTACGTCTCTTGTGAATACCCCTTGGGTCTGTGATGCGAACGAAACCCTCTGGGACCCAGAGTTAAACCGGACCCCCCCCCCCCCTTTTTCTCCCAGATTGGCCCAGCCTAAATGGGTACCTGGCAATGTCCTGGGACGAAAAGGCAGCCAGCTTGATGTTGATCGTATCACCCACCGAGTGCCATTTGGTCTAGAAATAGCGTCAAAGCCCCGAGGAGCGCCTGGCCGATTGGTTAGTACGTTGGGTTTTTAAGATGGAGACCCGAGTTCGAATTCTCGATAAGGCTGGGGATTTTAGTCTTTCTTCTTCAACTTTTTTTTCCCCCTTCGCTTGAAACAGATAACCTATATTTGCATTGTTGACTCTAGTATTGAACTTCACTGTCTTTTGTAATTCACTCAGCGACCAGTAAAATTTGGCTTGCAACGGTGCTGCTCTTGGCCAAAAGTTTTGACTTGATCTATTGTATTTGAGAGAGTCTTGAAGGACGTACTATGTTGTATCAGGTGCCAGTTTACATGTGCACACGGCTGATTTGCCGATTTTAAATGTTGTGTACATGTAGCTGCGAAGTCGACTGTGTCCCTTTCTAAGGCGTAGAATAATAACTTGCTCTGGTCTGTCCATATTGTGGTAATTGTCTTGTGCCGGTTTTGGTGGTTTTCTAATTGATTTCATTATTTCTTTCCTCTGTTGATAAGAGACTGGTACGTCAGGTTTTTCCTGATGTGCACCTTCCATAGCTAGTTTATCAGCTCTTTCATTTTCAGGAACTCCACAGTGGAATTGTATTCATTTGCATAGTTACTTTACACCTGTTGCCTAGTTTGGAGAGTAGTGTTCGTAAAGCAGGTAATTTTTTCCAAATTGGAGTGCCTGAAGTACTACCGTTCTTGCATCTGGTTAGGAAAACCACTGGTTCTGAAATATGACGTATATTTAACAGTTACTCTACTGGTATTTTGATGGCTTTAACTTGTGCATCATAGTTGTGACAGTGCTTTCCTTTGGGTATTTTGGCTGTATATCTGATATTATATGGATGCTCAATATACACTCCTGCTCATCCATTTCTACTTGAGTTTTGTGCTGATCCATCCCTATAGGCACGAACACACAGATTATGTGGGTATTTATCATCAAGTAGAGCGGGAATGACTGTTTTACGTTGCACATTGTTTTGTTTTTCCTTACCAAATAATAATTTTACTTCTGTCTGGATAACTTTGATGAACTGATAACTTACAAACCTCTTTCCAAGGGGTCTGATCTGGATTAAAAGTTAAGGGGTTATCAGGTGCAGGCAGATCATTGGTTTGCCTGTAGAGTAACCTGACCTTGTAAATGGAACTTCCTCATTTTAGTTGCCTCTTTGCTAGATTTAGGAATGTTTCTTTCATATGGTGTTCGGGCATGCTAAGAAACTTTTTTGCTTGTATTAGCATCTTATCTCTTCGTTCTGTCAGTGTTTGAGTCATCTCCATCTTCCCTATCACAGCTATAGGTGTTTATTTCCTCCCGCCTTTTGTGACTGAGCGCTTGATTTTGCACCTTGTCTAGCTTTTGTAGTGTGGTTTGTGTTGCTGAATTCCATGCAGTTGATCCGTGTTCAATGTGTGGTCATCCACTTTGTTGATAAACTTCCCTAAGTACTTTCCAACTGGGGCCCTATGTTGTTCTACTTAGTTTTCTTAGCATAGCTTTCGTCGTTCTGGCTTTTGTTGCTGCCTTGTTGGTGTGTTTTCTCAATGTTAACCAATCATCAAACGTGACTCCGAGGTATGCGGGCTCCTTATTCTTTCTTAGTGGTATTATATTTATCTGCATGACGCCTGATTTTTTATTTGGGTAGAGGGTAATAAGACTGATGCTACACTTATCTTGTTGATGGTGATATACCATTTATCAGCCCATACAGCCATCGCTTCTATGAATCTTTATAGCATTCTAGTGACCACTGTTGCAAATGTATTTGTGCACCACAGTCCTAAGTCGTAACCATATACTGCAGCAATAATACCATGGGGTAATTCAGCAATTAGGTCGTTGATATAGATCAGAAACAGTGTTGGGGACAGGACACACCCTTGGGGAACAACATGACGCAGCAAGACTTTCTTGCTCTTGAGTCCGTCTATCTGTCCTCGGACTTTTCTGTTTTACAAGTACGCTTTCATCCATCTGTACATTTTCCTATTTACTTTGTAGTTTCTCAGTTTCTTGGTAAGACCTTTATTCCAGACCTTGTCAAAAGCTTTCTTCAAATATATCCACGCCACAAGCTTCTTTTCTTAGAAGGCATCCTTGATTTCTTGAGAGAGGTAAGTTGTCTGATCTTTTGTGGAGTAGCACTGTCTAAAGCCTGCCTGCTGCGGGGTGAAATTGTTTTTATTTTCCATGTACCACTGAAGTCTAAGGTTGACGATGCCTTCCATTGTTTTACATAGACAGCTGCAAGGCTGACTGGTCTATAACTGGAAGCACTGGAACTTTCCCTTCGTGGTTTTTAGGAGAGGTATCATGGCTGCTTGTGTCCATATGTGTGAAACTATACCACTGGTCTAACAATTATTTGAAATGTTCAGCACTTTTGTTTTGGCTATTGTCTCTATCTAGGTGCTTGCTCGTTTCGTTGGTGATGCATTGCTACCAGGCGACTTTCCCATTTTCAGCTTCAATATTGCTAATTCTAACTCGCTAGATGTAATTGGTACCTCCATTACCTCGGGGATTATACCGTTTTGTCTTGAGTGTTGTCGTTTCTCTAGGACTTCTCGCTGTTTCTCTGAGTTTATATCAATGTTCCTGTCTTCGGCAAATAAGTCAGCAAAGTGGTAAGCCGTCTGTTTCCATGTTAGGACGGCTCCTCCTGTATATATTGTAGTATTTGCCTTTCTCCCTATGCTCTCGTCCTTAATTTGTTGTATTAGCCTTTACGGCTTCCTTCTGTCTCTTTCAAAGTTAAAAGACTTTTTTTTCCCCTGCCAACTTGCCCTTCTAGCCTGCAGCTTGGCACTTTGAAATTTGGCCTTTGCATGCTTGTATTAGTTGAACAGCACTTGACAAGGTCTGATTTCAGCTTTCTTTCTTTCTGTTTCCGAATCATTGTGCATTTGTTCTAGATTACAATTCAAGTATGGTTTATATTGCTTACGTGCACCTATTGGTATTGTTTCTATGATTTTTTGCAGTATAAATTTGCTGAACTCTTCTATTACTTTCTCTGCAATGTTATCGGTTTTTATAGTTTTAACCAAAACACTTGTAAGGTGCTGATACAATTTAAAGTCTGCCTTCTTGTAATTTCATTTTGGTAGAGTGCTGCTCTTTCTTGCAGAGTGGGTTTCTATCATTAGAAAGACTGGGCGGTGATCACTACCTCCTGGTTGTTTCCCAACAGTTTTAGTAATATCCAATTCCATGTCTTGTGAATGTAATACTAGGTCTGGTGTAGAGGTGGTATGCCATGCTCTTGTGTAGAAGGCTATTGGGTCGGTTGGCTTAATAATGAGGATGAAACAGTGTTCATCCTGCGAGTCCTCCAGTTTCTCTACCCTGATATATCATCATCATGCAGCAAGTCCTTTACAGAACGTCGCTCTCATCACGGTCTACTTGAAAGAAACTTGATCTTTCGCCAGCTCTCACGCCTCGTGTACTTCCATGTTAAAGGTCACTTTTCCTGCACCGCCTTCCTGGTACTATGCCTTCTGCTATTATTTTCTCCAATCAGCCACGGGCCTTGACCAAAATATTTCAGCTTCCGAGGCAAGATGCTGTTTATTAGCCAAAATCTTCTTTGGTGTTCAGTTCTCGTAAAATGTCAAAACTTCTCTTATCTGTTCATGTTAGTCTGAGAATCTTTCTATAGCAGTTCAGCTCAAAAGCCCCTGGCAACCCTGATATATATATATATATATATATATATATATATATATATATATATATATATATATATATATATATATATATATATATATATATGTGTGTGTGTGTGTGTGTGTGTGTTGGTGGGTTCGTGTGTGTGTATGTGTGTGTGTGTGTGTGTGTGTGGGTTCGTGTGTGTGTGTGTGGGTGGGTGGGTTCGTGTGTGTGTGTGTGTGTGTGTGTGTGTGAGAGAGAGAGAGAGAGAGAGAGAGAGAGAGAGAGAGAGAGACTGTGCAATCGATAATGTTTACATAAAAGTTTACACGGTCGTAACCAAGCACCAGTAACGTTAGCTAAACATTAAACAACGCCCCTGCTGTAGTCACGTACACGCAACCCCTCCACTTCCTTATCAATAATCCACGCCCCTGTACCAGCGAGTACTTAAATCATTATCCCGACGTGCCATGATACATTATCACGGGTATGTTATTTGTAACCCAATTTACGACACTAAAAGGGCAGACCTCCGCGTCAGAAACCCCTAGAAATCTTTCGCCCATGCGCTCATCGTGTCAAGCAGGAGAATTCATTGAGAAGCTCAGAGAAGACAGCTGAAAATGGGGAAAGAGAGAGTGGAACCCAGCCTGGAGACACTGACGGTGAAAATCGATAGTACATGAAATTATTTGTTTTTAAAAGCAGCAGTGTCTTATCCAATATTGGTAAATCCCTGGAGTTGGTGATTGTGGCACTGTTGGTACTGGAGTGGTAGATCTAGCCGCCGTGTGGTTGACTGTAAGGTGCCTTCTGTCGTGTTTTCCATCGCTGCTACGCACACAGGATTGAACATTTTAAAGGATTTTGTGTAAGGCTTTTATATTTGATTTTAAGGTGATTAGGCCATTTCGCTGATTTGGAGATAATATATTACGATGATGGTTAAATTTTGTGATTGCTGGATTGCACTGTCATTTACTTTCAGGAATATGTGTTCTTGTCCAGTATACTATGTTGATGTCAAAAGGATCGACATCACTGTACTGTGTTATCCCATATAACTTGGTCCATCTCCATCGAACGACTTACCACCTGCCGAAAGCGTCACACGAAGCACGAACTGCATAGCTCTAACTGTACAATACATATTTAAGGGAAAGGGGTGGTGCTGTGGCTAGTCGCATGCCTTGCAGCCTAAAAGTATGTGATTAAATTCCACACCCAGGTATCCTTTTATAAGTGATTAGGAGATCCTGGCCTAAAATAAGTACCGTGAAATTATTTGGGAAGTAAAGGTGGTTGGAATAATGCCCACCACACTACCCATCGTTTGATGTTTAAACTGTAAACAATCTACCCTACAACCGTATGCCCAATGCATCATTGTTTATAAAACGGTCTCGTTTGTAACCGTATTTTTAAAGGCAACCTGCGTTTCTGGTGATCACAGGTTAGTGAGCGCCTTTCTCAGCCTTCGACCTACCGAGTTTCGATATTCATGGTGGTCCGCTTGACCTTTCTTCCATAGGTCGTGCCAGAGTCCCGTCTAGTGGAAACACAGAATAGACCCACTGTCACGCCTCCTGCCCCCACCAAGCGTGTCGCAAGAGTCCCCTAATTAGGGGTTTTCCTTCGAAGTCGGAGTGCATCTGACGGAGAGGCGAGGAACTAATAGTCTCCATGCAAATAAACCAGATCTGTAAAACATATATGCACACAAAACTCATATTCTGGAATGAGACTAAAGTCCAGAAGTTGACAGAGTAGCAGAACTTCGCCTCGAAGTTTACAGCCTGTAAACGCAAAGAAGAAAAACCCGTGAATTTCTTTCCCTCATTCGAAAGTAGCCGCAACACCCTGGCCCCTAATATTGAAACAATACCCGTCGTTAAATTTATAGAACAACAAAGACCAAAATGGTTCGGCCACTAGAAGAGAAAGAACCCGATGATGACAACACTGGGTCTTCTTATTGAAGTTCATGCTGTGTGGTGTTTGTATTCGTGTCTATCCACAACCTTCTGTCTCGTGTACTTTCAGTCAGCTTTGACATAAATGATCCTCCATGCCATGATGTCAAATTTTCCAGCATCTTTTCTCTCGGTTTCCCTCTGCATCTGCTCGCCTCCAGCAATCCTACTGTCACGATGTACACAGTTTTCTCTCCCTCAGCACAGCACAAAAGCCTGTAGATTGTCTCTTTCCGATGTGGGCAATCAGTTCTGTTTGTGAGTCAGCTTCTTTCAAAACATCTTCATTACTCTTTTATCTGTCCAGGGTATTCTCATCATTCGTCTGTAAAACCTTATTTCCGCAGCTTCCAAATGTACCGCAGGCATACAATGTAAAAATTAAAGCATTTAAAGGCAGGTGGAGAAAAAAAAAGATTGATTAAAAGTGTCACTGACAATCTAACGTTTCACTGACAATCTACCGTTTTCAGAACACAGTATACCAAGCAAAGCGAGCGCATTGGCTCGGCAACCCACTATATCTGTTCAAATGCCAGGCCTAGCGACAGGAAGCAGACAGTGACGAAATCAGACAAAAGAGCATCTGACCATTAAATAAAGTACAGTGGTACCTCGAATCACGAACCTGCATCGTTATTTGAATGCGTTCGGGAACCGAAATTTTCGCGACCCGAAACAAATTTCCACAGTGAAATCAGTGCAAATGCAATTATCCCTTCGCAATTAATCCTTGTGTGTGTGTGTGTGTGTGTGTGTGTGTGTGTGTGCGTGTGCGTGCGTGCGTGTGTGTGTGTCTGTGTGTGTTTGGGTGTGTGTGATTTTGTTTTGAAGTAATGTGTGACAAAATATATACTATAAATATACAGCTAACCGGTACAATAATTTTATGTCACCCCAAACAAAGGAGACCTCGGAATCCCCAGTCCATTCCCCAACTCAAGGAGGGTTATGTGCTTGGTTGTTGTAAGATCTTTTGGGGGAATTGACTTCGTGAATTAGCCATGAATTTTCCTGACCTGTCAGCATTGGTGCATGACAAGCAGATCTGGGTTGCTTTTCTGCAGCAGCAGCTGCATGGCATCTTGCATTAATTCAGACGCTGCTCCAAGAATCACCTCATGGTGCTGTCGCTGACTGACAGTTAGGAGCGGCTGAGAAAAAAGAAAAAAAAAGAAACACTTCATCACAGTGCAGAACGAATCACTAATCACACGATTTGTGTATAGGACTTTTGCAGGAAAAAAGCACAGTGAAAATAAAACTCAAATACTGTTTTCATAATATCTAGCCCGTGTTTACATTTGAATATTGGAAAGGGAACAACATGTTATTTTTGTATTTAATACTTCTTCGTTTCTCTATTATCCCATTTATCTTTCCGATACGCCAGTTTCCTAATTTGTGCAGTTGTTCTCCCTTACAAATCAGAAATATCACTGACGCCGTCATCAAAGTATTATTGCATTTATCCATTAAGCTGTTCCATTGTAAATCCACCAAATTAATAAATATAACAGATGAAACAAATGCATACATTTCCACTCACTCACAATTACTACCTGTTTATTTTTGGTAATAATGCCGTTATAACTGTTGTTGCTCACAGAAATCCACCCTTTGTTTCTTTTCATACAGATCAGATACATTCTGATGCATATAAAAATACGCTTATGATTCTGCAGCTGATGTGTATGTTATTCTTTTTATCAGTCTTTTTTCCTGTTTATATAATGGCTGGTTGCTCAATGGATTTGTTGTTCTTTTTATGTGTTTGTCCTTGAAAGAACAGTTGGCACATTGTATTGTGGTTTACAACTAGACTGCGCCTTTCGGCCAAACACGTTCGATTAAGGCAAACTATAATTTGTTATATTTTCGCCTTTTAGGACATGCTTGTAGCTAGAAAGTAAAAAGTAGAGGAACCTTTTCCAGACCTTTCAGGCGTATTGGGCAAATAGTACTAGACCTATATTTTCTAGACCAAAGGGCACTTCGTGGGTGATGTCATCATCACGCCGGTCGCCTTTCCTTCCCACGAGTGTACCTGGCACTCACTAGAAGCGGGTTTGACTTGGGAGGCAAAGTTACTTCGGAAAAAAGTCCGGTTGTGGGAAAGTGGATCTATTAATTTCCCCCCCCCCCCCTAACTAGCGATTCGGAACTCACACGTGAAGGATTTCACTTTTTAAAGCTTTCGGGTTGTCATGTAATTTATTCATATGCTGCGGGGAAAGGGGGAAAAACACGCATGGGTTTGTTGTAATTAAAGATTAGCACGCTCTCTCTCTCTCTCTCTCTCTCTCTCTCTCTCTCTCTCTCTCTCTCTCTCTCTCTCTCTCTCTCTCTCTCTCTCTCTTTCTCTCTCTCTTTTCTGCTGCCAAGTTCAGTACTTAAGGAAAGGTGAGACAGGTGCACAATCTACGTGTTGGCTGGGGTAGAACAAGAGCTAGTCGAATTTGTAAAACTGCTTGATGAGATATTCACCAAATATAGCCTGGAAATAAACAAGACAAGGAAATTACTAATATTCCAGCTGCCATAACTATACCAATGTACTTAGAGGTCACAAATTTAAAAAAAAATATTTAGGGTCCATTAGAAGTGACATAGTATCTAGACCAGAAATCATGTCTAGGATTGCCCAGACAACATTAGTCCTTGCCTTCTACTTCTTTTTTTTTGCGTTCACTTGCTGTAAACTCCGGCGGAAAGTTCTGGTTGTTCGTCCACTTCTTGACTCTAATCCTATTCAAAAACCTGAGTGTTGCGTTCACATCCGTTTCACGGGTTTGACTCATGTGCATTCAGACTGATGATTCCTTGCCTCTTAGGCAGTTGAACTCTGACTTCGAAGGAAGCTCCCAATTAGTCGACTCTTTCGACATGCTTGTCGTCAGGCAGAGGGTCTCTTCTTGTCCCCCCCCCCCCCCACAATGGGGCCTCGCAACCTACACGGCGAAGTCTTAGCCAAACACTAAACTACAGTAAAAAGACGGAAAGGGCAATGGTGCGGATACATAATAAAACATAACGGTCTCTCACAAACAATGTTACAGCGCTGAGTAGAGGAGAAGAGGAAGACCACTGATGACCTAACGACACGCAGTGTTAGGGAATGATGATGATGGTCAATCAGAGACACAATTCTAAACCATGAAGCTCCTAACTATATAATACAAACACCAGTGATCTAGACACGGTCCTTATTCGGTCAAGACTGCACATTCTCGAGGGGGCAACCATGGATCGAACCTAAACAACGAACATGGAATTTTAAAACCTAGACTCAAAACTACCCATCCCATTCCTTTAGTCTACTAAGTCTCTTTCCCTCTTCTTATTCTTTTCTCTACTCCCAGAATGCAACGCGGCGTCTGAACAGGAAGAGATTTTCTGTTCGCTTTGTTACTTTTCAGTGTCTCTGATTTGTTTGCAGTCCATATTCTGCGAGGTCGGCCTCTGGACTGTTAACGCTGTATCTGTATAACATTGCTCTCTGTGGTGCCCTGTCTGATGCAAATTTTGTTTCATAACCAACCTGTCTGTCCCTCTGTGTGTCTATCCGTGTGTTCGCGTACGTGCGTGAGGGTGTGTATGGTAAAGTGAAGGGAATTGTTTAAAGCACATTGGGTTATTGGTTATTTACTGCTAGATCTATATTTTATTGACCAGTCAACACTCTGTAGGTGATGTGGTCAACATAACACCGGCCGCCTTGACTTTCAATAGTCTATCTGGTACCAATTTTACCCCGGTTAGACCTGGGGGGAAAAGGCCTATTTTTGGTTAAATCCAGCTTAATGCGGATGGAACCACCGCCCTAGGGCCCAGCTAACAGCCTCTAGGTATTATGTATGTACGTGTGCGTCTGTGTGTGTGTGCGATCGCACGGGTGAGTAAATGTGTGTCAATGGGTGTGTTCTATAAACTCTATCCCCTATGAAGATCATGTAATTTCTTACATTAATTTTACACTTGTTTGCTGTTTACATTCTGGATTAAATATATTTTTAGCTGTCAGAAGCAAATAAAATGTGCAGATTTATTTGTACTGTTTCGTCCATCTCCTCAGCTCATTGTTTATCTTCTCTTCTTGTGCTTTCCCTGTTGGGGGGAAGTAGCATGACACAGTTAGTGCATGTTTACGTGATCTTTCTGCTGTGTACTCTCCAGCTACACAGGAAATGTATGTTATGATCCCCAACTCACGTTCTGCTGCTGCTTCCTCTTCTTATGCTTCTTCTTCTTCCTCTTCTGCTGCTGCTACTGCTGCTGCTTTTTCTTCTTGTTCTTTAAAAAAAAGTCCGGCTCCGCCAGTGAGCGAACCCACGACCTTCCGACCCGCAGCAGGCGTCTAGCCTCTCCGCCACGGCTGCTCCCTTTGCACAGTTATAAAATGAGATTTCAGGACCGCTGTTGTGTTTACTCTATTTCTTCTCAGACGCTCGGCTCTCATCCTTTCTGCAATCATTTTTTCCTTCACTTCTCATTCCCTTCGCGATGTGTCCCCTCCACACAACACAGTGCATGGCATTTTGTTATCACCAGCGTAACCACAAGGCACAAGATGGGGGATGTGGTCAGCATCACGCCGGCCGCCTTTACTTCCCGGGACTGCACCCGGTACCTACTCAATGCTGGGTCGACCTGGCACCTGGAAATGCAATATTTCTTCCTTTAATCTCAATCCCTTACCGATGTGCCCATTCTAGACAACAATGTCCATGGAATTTCGTTCCCACGAGTTTAACTCAATACCCGTCCAGCTTACATATGTTTATTACGCAGTATAGGTCCACCTCAACATCTTCTACCAGTCTTTAATTTAATTTACCATCAAGAA
>CAJHNH020002777.1:27500-80000 GCA_905116865.2 Candidula unifasciata
TAATTGTAAACACATCTCTTCATTTATTTTAATATTTCCTGGTTGCTCTGACCCCTTTCCTAGAACATCTAATCTTCTGCTGTGATAACTTTCCACTAATTAGCCATGTTTGTTTGTCACTGGTAACATTATGTCGGCTAAACAGAGCGCCTGTAAGATGCGCTTTGCATATGCTAATCGTATATTGGAAGTTGCAAAGGCAGGCTGTATGGCAGTGAATCTTCTAATGTTAGTGAAGTAGTGGTAGTTTTTACCCCACTACGACATCACACAAGCGATAAACACCCGATGACACAAAGTGCCTTCATGTGGATGAGAATCACCGGTGGAGAGGTCCCAGAAACCGCGTTCAGCCATAAGACCATATTTATGGCCGGGCTATATTGCGGCCACTGGCAAGAGCCAGAGTAGGGCTTCAAATAACGAAAATTTACATCCCACGTGGAGATGACAAGTTAGTAGCAATGTCAGTTAAAAAATTAAGAGACATGTATAAGCAACAGGGAAGTGGTGTCTGAAACAAATATTATGAATACCTTGTACGGCCAGAGTAACTAACACAAATTCTTTGAAAGAAGCTTAAGAAAGTAGATCTCTATATACAACAATGAGAAGGAGACAAACACTGTTCTTTGGCCACGTAATGAGAAGAGAGATATTAGAAAACATCGTGACAACTGGAAAGATCAGTGGGAAAAGAAGTAGAGGCAGACCTAGAGAGATATGGCTGGATGGGCTATGGCATGGAGGGATATCATCAATAGAGCTGTTCCAGGCAGCCAGAGATCGTGATCTGTGGAGACGCATGAGCGCCTACACCAGTTAACATAGCACGTGATGATGATGATGATGATGATGATGATGATGATGATGATGATGATGATGATGATGAAAGAAATGCCCTTTTTTCCTTCTGTTTAAAGCAAATAACAACACAATTTTAAAGAACGCATTATGCGATGGTTGGGACGGCCGGAAAATAAAGATTAAAATAAAACACATTTTTGTGATTGAAAAATGAACCCATTTTATGCCAGTAGCGGATCCTATTTATAAAACAGATCAATCCATCAATCAGGTGCCGGCTCCACAGTGAAGGTTGACTGCAGTGAATCTCCAACACGCTCTGACTCTTGCCCTGGTTGTACATTCTCTCAGAGTGTTGTTCATTTATCTCTAAATGTTGTCCTCCTACTTGTATCGTTGCCCACCTCTTGCCCTCTTGCCTCCGACCTTTTCCTCTAGTATTTCTTATAAAAACCTGGTATGTATTTTAATGTGGCTAAAGTATTTAAAGTGTCTCTTTTTGTGTGTGAAACAGATATTTAAGCCTCGATTTTGGATGGATTTAAACATACGGCTCTGTAATGGTACAGAACCTATGAGGTTTGGCTCAAAGGAATGTACGAAATCTTTTATATAGCTGGAGCAGCTAAAGAGCAAACCCCTGAGCTCTCAGATTCATTGGCGTTTGTGCAAACTAAGACTCTCTCCAATTTGTAGGGCTTGGTGTGGAGTGGGTGAGTGAGTAGCCCACTAATAGTTCTTGTGAGTTGGAGAGGACTGAGTCCTTACCCTTTAAGAAGATTAGATTGTCCTACTAACAATGTGTTGATATTTCTAATTTTTCTTTTAAAATATTTGTTTATTTATTCATAATATTTTCAAAATATATTAATACATATATTTGTTATTCAGCACATTATTATTATTATTTATCATTACAATTATTGCAAACTTAACGAGACTTGAGCACCTTATGTCCTGCCCCCTGGAAAATTCTACGCCTGATTATATTATATCAAGAGACAACAGAGCAAATGGTTTGGACATTTATCAAGACTACACCAGGCAAAACTCCACTGAGAGTCCTGTCACTTAGACATAATGGAAGCAGAACAAGAGGTCGACAACGCAAGTGATGGGTAGATATAATATCTTTAGGCTTAAATACTAGGAAGAGTGGGAGGAGGAGGAGGAGGAGGAGGAGGGAGGAGGAGGAGGAGAAGAAGAAGAAGAAGAAGAAGAAGAAGAAGAAGAAGAAGAAGAAGAAGAAGAAGAAGAAGAAGAAGAAGAAGAAGAAGAAGAAGAAGAAGAAGAAGAAGAAGAAGAAGAAGAAGAAGAAGAAGAAGAAGAAGACGAAGAAGAAGAAGAAGCAGAAGACGAAGAAGAAGAAGAAGAAGAAATAGGAGGAGGATGAGGAGGAGAAGAGAGAAAAAAAGAGGAGGAGAACGAAGAGAAAGAGGAGACAAATAAAAGTGTTTCTGTGTATGGTCCGGTTGTATCTAGAACTACTTTCCTTTATAAAACAAAATCAGATACGAGAAAATAACTCCAAATGAAAGGAATTTAAGTACAACGACCGCAGTGACGCAGAAGCTAATACACTTGCCTATTTGCTCGATGGTCATGTGTTTCAACCCTCCAGGATGTTTATATAATCTGTCCAAAACTTCATATTTAGTTGCCCTTGTCTTCACTTTTTCTAGTTTATTATTGAATAGTTTCAGAAAATTATAACAATGCATTTTACAAACTTCCGGTTAAAATGGGCGATAGGTACGGTCAATGTTTTAGTCATGGGAAATTGTTTGCTTCTGACAGACAGTGACCGTTGCATTTCCTCCATTTGTAGGCTGAAAGGATGTAGCTTTTTCCGCTGGCCTGTTGAGTAGATGGCGTGACACTGTGAGTGGTGGATTTCATTTGGAATTTTTTTTTTTACTGTGACCAACGTGGTCTAGTGAACTAGATTCATAAAATGGCGCCTGGCTTGATATCACAGAATTGCTGGTGGCTTTGTGATTGCAACTGATCGCGTGTGCAAGTACGGATCTGTTTGTAACTGCTGCTTTTGTCGATGATGAGCTGAATCTCAAATGTTTGACTGTGTTGGCCCTTATGCTTTTATTGCGTGTGTATGCTAGTGGATATACTGAGACTGCAGTCTATGTCAATTTCAAGGTGCAGAGATGGATATTCTATGTTTCTGGGTGGTACATGCGCTGAGCAATTATGTGTGTTCCGCTTGGGTTGAATGTGAAAATAAGATTACCAGATAAAGATGCATTTCATTTGTAACAAACATTTTGCATAATATTATTCTTTCGCGGCGAATTAGTTAAGAATGCAGAAGGAATGAGAAGTAGCAAGACGACAAACCAGACCAGAGCGCTTCAACATTTGGTGTTTTAAATACCCATTAAGCAACAGAACAGAAAATTGCTTCGCAGCCCATCCGACAGCTTACCGAAGACAGAATCAAACAAAGCATATATTAGTTTTGTAGGTAGTTAGGTATGTTGTACCCTACAAGGACATCACACAAGCGATGAACGCCCGGTGTCACAAAGTGCCATCATGCGGATGAGGATCACCCAGGGAGAGGTCCCGGAAACCCCGATCAGTCGTTAGGTCATATTTATGGCCCGGCTATATTCAGGGCTCCCAGCAAAAGCCGAGGTGGGGCTTTGATATAAAAATAAAAAATTGCATCCCACAAGGGACAAATTATGTATCAGTTGGTATGCCAAATTCGATATTACAAAATTACATTTTTCAGATAATGCATTTGTTGCACTGCTCACTTCTTAGAAAGACTTATATACATGCATGGAGCGTTGTTTCTGATAGATGAAGCGCTGCAGTAATGTCCGTTATTTTCCTGTACGAAATGTTTATTACCCTCATCGCTGCGAAAGTTGATTTTCACACTAACAGAAAGTCGAGAAAAAAAAAATGACTTGACAGACATTTTACGACCACCGGTTGAAGAAGACTGGACTAGACAACATACAAATTAAACGTTATAGTTACCATATCGAGATGCACACTGGAGAGCATCTCACTCATCCCTTCACCCCATTGTAAAACACATCACTCACAGCTTCTTCTTCTTCTTCTTCGCGTTCACCGGCTCTAAACTCTGGTAGAAAGGTCTGAGTGTTCGTCCACCTCTGGACCTTAGTCTTGTTCCGTAACCTGAGGGTTGCGAGCACACCCGTTTGACGAACTTGCCCTATCTGTACGCAGAACGCTGGTTCCTTGTTTTTCAGGCAGGTGAACTTCTGACTTCGAAGGAAACCCCTAATTAGCCCGAGTCTTAGAACATGCTTATGAGGGAGGCAGACGGTCTATTCTTGTTCTCTGTTCCCCCCCCTCCCCCAACCACCCTCCATTTCCCCTAAGTGCTGCCCCGAAACCGACACAACGAACTAGTAAAGTAAGTAAAGATCACTTTTCACGCCTTAGGCGCATCGGGCAAATGGGACGAACATCCCATATTTTACAGACCAATCGGCACTAGCTGGGTAATGTGGTCAGCATTACGCCAGCCGTCTTTACTTCGCCAGGACAGCCATCCTGGTACCCATTATGGGCTGGGTCGACCTGCGACACCCTATATCATGATAAAAATCCACGCAGCCGGCAGTGGGTTTCGATCGCGGTACGTTGGAATTACGAGTCGGACTCGCAACGCCTAATCCACGGACGCCGCCTAAAAGGAACTGGACATAGCAAAATTGAAAATTATAGCTACCATATCCAGATTTATTTCTTGAGGCCTCAGAGATGTTGTTTTACAGAAGAATGCTTAGAATACCTTGGACAGCCAAAAAGAGCAACCAAGAGGTTTTGAAAGAGGCTGGAGCCCGAAGACAACTTATCACAGACATCAGAAGGAGACAATCATCATTTTTCGACCATTTTATGAGAAGAGAGAAAATAGAAACATGTTGTGACAACTGGAAAGATATGTGGAATGAGAGATAAAGAAAGGCAACGAGAGAAGATGCTTGACAGTCTTGTTGCATGGCATGGAGGTGTGTCGGCACACGAACTGATACATGCTGCAGGAGATCGCAGATTATGGAGAGGCATGATCGCCCACGCCAGTAGGCAAGGCACCTGATGATGATGATGATCCAGATTCAGCGCCACGACGGATTGGAAAAAATTATAGCAGAAGGCATGGTACCAGGAAGGAGGGGCCGACCGACACGAAGATGGGCACAGAATATAAGTGACTCCTTGAGTGTGAAAGTACATGAGGCGGGAGAACTGGCGAGAACTGCAAAGAACCTGCAACGTGATGATGATGATATCCAGATTTACATTGTAAAACACCTCACTCACCACTTCGCCATATTGTAAACCATCTTAGTCACAAACTGACTATATAAAGTAGAACTTTGGACTAATTAACTTCTCCTTCTCTACATCTCCGTCCCACAAGAGTCGCGTTGTGAGAACAGCATTGCTCCTTCACTGGACGTATTGATTCTATTATGTCAAAAATATGCACTTTAAATAAATATTTAGAAATGTCGTCAAGAACTATTTTCTGCTCTACAGTTGTTTCAGAGGACAGATTTATTTTCTAGTGTGTGGAATGTTGTAGAGAGTTGTTCTCGGATGTATGAGAACGCAGTGTTTTCCTCTCTGTTATGAAAATTACCTTAGTTGTGCTGTTTCCGTTTCCAGAGCTGTCGCCATATTTACACGACGAATACGTCCAAAGAGACATTTTAATTTCACGTTTTTAAATACTACAGTTGTCTTCATTATTTTTTTTTTAATTCTTACTATTTTAGTCTAGCGGTCTTTGAGACTTTAAAAGCATGCTGAGAAAGACGAAGACAGGGATGCTTCGAGCAAAGTGGCAAGCTTCACTAGAAAGGTCACGGGTAGTGAGCATACTTTGAATCTTTTCTCCAGGCTATGCCGGCCTGGTGGGTAATGAACAGGCAGACAGATTGGCTGAATCTGTACCACTGGGTTGTGAATTAATACATGACAAGGCCGAGCAACGGAATCAGTAGAGAAATAAGACAATTAGAGCCTGGAGAGAATGAGGCACCTGGGTGTAACCAGAGGGGCTGGCCGGCTCACTACACTCAGAGGAAAGGCAAGACGGACACATAACCATATTGTGACCGGTACCATCAGTATTGGAACTCTGCGCTGGCTGCCGAAGATGAGGACGGAACAGGCATGGGAATGCCCCGATTGCTGTGGTCAATTATGATTCAGCTTAACTCAACTCACTCTGGCGTTCTGGTGGAGTTTAAATCGCTTATCCAGGACCTGATTCTCTTCGTTGAGTTGGACGCTTTGCTGACCAAGCTTAACATGGAAAGATGTAAAACTAAAATTAGTCAGCTTCACATTACTACAAGCACAAACTACAAGTGAACGATACCACTAGACAGCTTTATCTGTAGATTACATAAATTCACAAAAAGTATAGACAAAAATCATATAGTAGACATATTTCTGAAATAAATCTCCTTACTATACGGCTAATAGAGTGAATGGCTCGTGTGTTATCATCATCATTAACCACGTCTGTTGTTAAGCGACATAGGGAGGAATAATTTGCGCAATTCAGTGCACGTTGGCTGCCAGTGGCTATTGTCATGCCGTGAAGGCGTAGAGTGTCTTTAATGTTGTCAATCCATTTTTCAGCGGCCGATCTCTTGCTCTTGTAGCTGATCTTCTGAGATGTAATGCTTGTGATGGTATTTGATCTTGCGGCATTCTAACAAGATGGCCAAACCACTTACTCTGCTGTTTCTCGATGAATCTAGTACAAGGTGTCGTTAACACATTTTGCCTGATAGTTTCATTATTCACTCGATCTCGGATGGTCAGGTTGGCTCGTGTGTGGCTACCAAAAATATATATACTGACCAGAGAACATCGCGTACGACAAGGGCCAAGAGGAAATGTTCTGGGAAAACAAAGCAATCAGCTATATATTGACTATGTAATGGATACTAATCAGTTCTTATCTTTGATTATTGTCTATACCGATATTGACACCTACAATCCCTCATGCGTGTATTATCCTATTACTTTGTTCATTAAGGAATCGAATATGTGCTTCTGGGGTGAAATACCAAAGAAAGATTTTCAGAATACGATTGGCCAAGAAAGAAAAAAAACTAAGTATTGTCATTCTAAAAGATTTAAACATGGAAGAAACCTGGCTAGTAAACAACATCTTGTCTCAGAAAGTAAAATATGTTGGCCATAACAAGCGACACAGGCAAATAAGAGAGAACAGTGACAAAAATCATGGTGACACACTGTAATATTGTTATTGTACTTCCGCATTTTTCACTTGCTTTCAAGGAGACCATATCTAGCTTCCAACTCATAGCTTCGAAATCCAGTGGCGCTGAACAACTAGCCTGTCTCTTTGTTCCTTTCCCTGAACAACTAGCCTGTCTCTCTGTTCCTTTCACAGAACAACTAGCCTGTCTCTTTGTTCCTTTCCCTGAACAACTAGCCTGTCTCTTTGTTCCTTTCCCTGAACAACCAGCCTGTCTCTTTGTTCCTTTCCCAGAACAACCAGCCTGTCTCTTTGTTCCTTTCCCTGAACAGCTAGCCTGTCTCTTTGTTCCTTTCCCTGAACAACTAGCCTATCTCTTTGTTCCTTTCCCTGAACAACTAGCCTATCTCTTTGTTCCTTTCCCTGAACAACTAGCCTGTCTCTTTGTTCCTTTCCCTGAACAATCAGCCTGTCTCTTTGTTCCTTTCCCATAACAACCAGCCTGTCTCTCTGTTCCTTTCCCAGAACAACCAGCCTGTCTCTTTGTTCCTTTCCCAGAACAACTAGCCTGTCTCTCTGTTCCTTTCACAGAATAACTAGCCTGTCTCGCTGTTCCTTTCCCTGAACAACTAGCCTGTCTCTCTGTTCCTTTCCCTGCACAACCAGCCTGTCTCTTTGTTCCTTTCCCTGAACAACTAGCCTGTCTCTTTGTTCCTTTCCCAGAACAACTAGCCTGTCTCTCTGTTCCTTTCACAGAATAACTAGCCTGTCTCGCTGTTCCTTTCCCTGAACAACTAGCCTGTCTCTCTGTTCCTTTCCCTGAACAACCAGCCTGTCTCTTTGTTCCTTTCCCTGAACAACCAGCCTGTCTCTTTGTTCCTTTCCCAGAACAACCAGCCTGTCTCTTTGTTCCTTTCCCAGAACAACTAGCCTGTCTCTTTGTTCCTTTCCCTGAACAACTAGCCTGTCTCTTTGTTCCTTTCCCAGAACAACTAGCCTGTCTCTTTGTTCCTTTCACAGAACAACCAGCCTGTCTCTTTGTTCCTTTCCCAGAACAACTAGCCTGTCTCTTTGTTCCTTTCCCAGAACAACTAGCCTGTCTCTTTGTTCCTTTCCCAGAACAACTAGCCTGTCTCTCTGTTCCTTTCCCAGAACAACTAGCCTGTCTCTCTGTTCCTTTCCCAGAACAACTAGCCTGTCTCTCTGTTCCTTTCCCTGAACAACTAGCCTGTCTCTTTGTTCCTTTCCCTGAACAACTAGCCTGTCTCTTTGTTCCTTTCCCAGAACAACTAGCCTGTCTCTTTGTTCCTTTCACAGAACAACCAGCCTGTCTCTTTGTTCCTTTCCCAGAACAACTAGCCTGTCTCTTTGTTCCTTTCCCAGAACAACTAGCCTGTCTCTTTGTTCCTTTCCCAGAACAACTAGCCTGTCTCTCTGTTCCTTTCCCAGAACAACTAGCCTGTCTCTCTGTTCCTTTCCCAGAACAACTAGCCTGTCTCTCTGTTCCTTTCCCTGAACAACTAGCCTGTCTCTTTTTTCCTTTCCCTGCACAACTAGCCTGTCTCTCTGTTCCTTTCCCTGAACAACCAGCCTGTCTCTTTGTTCCTTTCCCTGCACAACTAGCCTGTCTCTCTGTTCCTTTCCCAGAACAACCAGCCTGTCTCTTTGTTCCTTTCCCTGCACAACTAGCCTGTCTCTCTGTTCCTTTCCCAGAACAACTAGCCTGTCTCTCTGTTCCTTTCCCAGAACAACTAGCCTGTCTCTCTGTTCCTTTCCCTGAACAACCAGCCTGTCTCTCTGTTCCTTTTACAGAACAACCAGCCTGTCTCTCTTTTCCTTTTCCAAAACAATCAGCCTGTCTCTCTGTTCCTTTCCTAGAACAAACAGCCTGTCTCTCTCTGTTCCTTTCCCAAAACAAACAGCCTGTCTCTCTGTTACTTTCCTAGAACAACCAGCCTGCCTCACTGTTCCTTTCCCAAAACAACCAGCCTGTCTCACTGTTCCTTTCCCAGAGCAACTAGCCTGTCTCTCTGTTCCTTTCCCAGAACAACCAGCCTGTCTCTCTGTTCCTTTCCCAAAACAACCAGCCTGTCTCACTGTTCCTTTCCCAAAACAACCAGCCTGTCTCTCTATTCCTTTCCCAAAACAACCAGCCTGTCTCACTGTTCCTTTTCCAAAACAACCAGCCTGTCTCTCTGTTCCTTTCCCAGAACAACCAGCCTGTCTGTCTGTTCCTTTCCTAGAACAACCAGCCTGTCTCACTGTTCCTTTCCCAAAACAACCAGCCTGTCTCTCTGTTCCTTTCCCAAAACAACCAGCCTGTCTCACTGTTCCTTTTCCAAAACAACCAGCCTGTCTCACTGTTCCTTTCCCAAAACAACCAGCCTGTCTCTCTTTTCCTCTTCCATAACAACCAGCCTGCCTCACTGTTCCTTTCCCAAAACAACCAGCCTGTCTCACTGTTCCTTTTCCAAAACAACCAGCCTGTCTCACTGTTCCTTTCCCAAAACAACCAGACTGTCTCTCTTTTCCTCTTCCATAACAACCAGGCTGCCTCACTGTTCCTTTCCCAAAACAACCAGCCTGTCTCACTGTTCCTTTCCCAAAACAACCAGCCTGTCTCACTGTTCCTTTCCCAAAACAACCAGCCTGTCTCTCTTTTCCTTTCCCAGAACAACCAGCCTGTCTCTCTGTCCCTTTCCAAAAACAACCAGCCTGTCTCACTGTTCCTTTCCCAAAACAACCAGCCTGTCTCTCTGTTCCTTTCCCAAAACAACCAGCCTGTCTCACTGTTCCTTTTCCAAAACAACCAGCCTGTCTCTGTGTCCCTTTCCCAAAACAACCAGCCTGTCTCACTGTTCCTTTCCCAAAACAACCAGCCTGTCTCACTGTTCCTTTCCCAAAACAACCAGCCTGTCTCTTTGTTCCTTTCCCAGAACAACCAGCCTGTCTCTCTGTTACTTTCCCTGAACAACCAGCCTGTCTCTCTGTTCCTTTCCCTGAACAACTAGCCTGTCTCTCTGTTCCTTTCCCAGAACAACCAGCCTGTCTCTCTGTTCCTTTCCCAGAACAACCAACCTTTTCATTTCCCAAAACAACCAGCGTGTCTCTCTGTTCCTTTCCCTGAACAACCAACCTTTTCATTTCCCAAAACAACCAGCGTGTCTCTCTGTTCCTTTCCCTGAACAACCAACCTTTTCATTTCCCAAAACAACCAGCGTGTCTATCTGTTCCTTTCCCTGAACAACCAACCTTTTCATTTCCCAAAACAACCAGCGTGTCTCTCTGTTCCTTTCCCTGAACAACCAACCTTTTCATTTCCCAAAACAACCAGTGTGTCTCTCTGTTCCTTTCCCTGAACAACCAACCTTTTCATTTCCCAAAACAACCAGCGTGTCTATCTGTTCCTTTCCCTGAACAACCAGCGTGTCTCTCTGTTACTTTCCAAAAAAACATTCATATCTGTTTAGGTGTAATCGGAGACGCAGAATTTCATTTCAGGGAATTATATGGTATGATAATATCACTAATGCTGAGCTTTGGGGAAGAACTAAAACAAGTTTCAGTGGACCAAGTGGTGAAGAAAAGACACTGGTGTTGAATAGGAGAAACGTTGAGAAAACCTGAAAACAATATAACCAAAAGGGACATAGAAATGAAGACCCATAAAAAAAAAGCAATGGAGAACGGAGTCAGAGAGTGAAGTTAAAAAGATGGGTAAGCAATGGGGAGAACTGCATGGAACAGCGAAGGATAGAACGACTTGGCGTGAGCTGGTTCAAGGCCTATGTTGTATTAGGGGATTGAAGGCAGATGAAGAAGATAAAGAACAATGACTTGTATGACTACAAAAGTTAGTTTACTTTGATTTTTAAAGAACACACAGCGATCTTTAGACTCCTTACATTCCCATGTGAATTTTAGGTGTTCTTATTATACGACCTTTGTTTGTAATAGGAACATGTACGAGTAACAATTATTCACAACACCGAGCGCTATCTAGGTTTACCTCTTAGTCTTAGTAGAGGTCTCAACTCAACTGCAATCGGGTATTGGGTTTTCCCATACTTGCTCCTTTCCTGTGCCAATGAAAATCAAATGAAATGTTATCCTTGTAGAAAAAAAAAAAAAAACAACAACTGGTGAGCAAACAACTAGTCCCGGAACAATCCAGAAATATGTGCCCGCAGTTAATGCATATTTCAGTTGCTAGAGGCGCCAACCCCAACAGTCGTCATCAGAAATGCAGTTTGTCGTTAACGGAAGTAGTTAGGCACGATAAGTTGGTTACTATACACACCTAGAACTATTACTTGTTTACCTTTCTCGAGACAAAGCCACGAAAAGACTTAGCAGAGAGGTATCATTCCACCAACAAGTCATAATAGGATTGTCTGGGATGACCAGACAATGGAACATTTCCGAAACATCATGAGAAGGCAGAAGAAATGTTCTTTGGGCAGTTTTTTAGGAAAAGTCGAACCTGATGAGCCTCAAACATGTCTAAGCAGCGAAAATAGATAGAAGCACGATGAAAGAGAAACTCAGTAGAATTTCATATTCCTGAAGTTTGTTTAGAAGAAGACTCTCTTTTAAAACAATTACATCTCCTTCTCCTTCCTCAGTACCATTCTAGTATGACCTCTCCTTCCAAACAATAACATCTTCTCTCTTTTCAGTACCATTCTAGCATGACCTCTCCTTCCCGACAATAACATCTCCTTCTCTCTTCTCGGCACTATCCTTTTATGACCGCTCCTTCCAAACAATAACATCTCCTTCTCCCTTCTCAGTACCATCCTAGCATGATTTCTCCTTCCCGACAATAACATCTCCATCTCTCTTCTCATTACCATCCTAGTATCACCTCTCCTTCCCGACAATAACATCTCCTTCTCCCTTCTCAGTACCATCCTAGCATGATTTCTCCTTCCCGACAATAACATCTCCTTCTCACTTCTCAGTACCATCCTAGTATGACCTTTCCTTCCAAACAATAACCAATCTTTCTCCCTTCTCACTACCATCCTAGTATGACCTCTCCTTCCCGACAATAACATCTCCTTCTCACTTCTCAGTACCATCCTAGTATGACCTCTCCTTTTGAACAATAACATCTCCTTCTGCCTGCTCTGTACCATCCTAGCATGCACTCTCCTCAGGAAATAACGTGAGATTAAGTTGTCATTTTTTTAAAATCTAATTTCTTTTGTATCTATGAATATTAGTATTGGGCTAAATATGTGTGTGTGTGTTTGTGTGTGTGTGGTTTGTTCGGTGTGTGTGTGTGCGTGCGGGCATGTGCGTGCGCGCGTGTATGTGTGTGCGTGCGTGTGTGTGTGTGTGTGTGTGTTATTTAGTACGAACCCATCAATGTATAATATGCCGATAACAGTACGATTTTTATTTTTATGTGAACGGATTAAACGTTCTCCCTTGATTTCCAATTGGAAAATTCGTTTGATATACGTACTGTTTGGTATACATACTGTTTGGTAAACATACTGTTTGATATACATACTGTTTGGTGAACATACTGTTTGATATACATACTGTTTGGTAAACATACTGTGTGATATAATACTGTCTGGTAAACATACTGTGTGATATACGTACTGTTTGGTAAACATACTGTGTGATATACATACTGTTTAGTAAACATACTGTGTGACATACATACTGTTTGGTAAACATACTGTGAAATATACATGCTGTTTGGTATACATACTGTGTGATATACATACTGTGTGATATACATACTGTGTGATATACATACTGTTTGGTATACATACTGTGTAGTATACATACTGTTTGGTAAACATACTGTTTGATATACATACTGTTTGGTAAACATACTGTGTGGTATACATACTGTTTGGTATACATACTGTGAGAAATACATACTGTTTGGTAAACATACTGTTTAGTATACGTCCAAGAATCAGGAACGGATTAAGTACGTATGTCGAGGTACCACTGTATTTTTTGCTAAATAAACCGCTCACATCGGAAATCCAACCCTAGTTCGTCAAGAATCACGAAATTGTGAAAATCATTCACTAACTTCTGGTCCACACCTGCTTCATTCGAGCACAAACTTTATGGAAATGTCAACAAACTCCAGCCAACTGCTGTTTACTTTCAATATATCCACGATAACACCTGAAGGGGGGGGGGGGGAAAGGATGTCGTCAAAAGAGCATCGCAGAGTAAATATTCCATTTGGCATATCCAGACAGACCAGGGGCGTGGAAAGAAAGAAAACATTTATGTTTGCATGTGTTGGGTGGGAGAGTGGCTCGGGGCTCAAGAGCCTTATGCTTGTTCTCTTTTTTTTTTTCTTTTAAAAGTAAGCAGTAATAATAAAAATAATAGAAATGATACTCAGTTTGTCTAGTACGGTACAGAACGGAAGACAGTACCGTCAAATTATTTATGAGTGACTTTCAACCCCACCAGGTTCTTTTCTTATGATCCTATTGTATGAGAGGGGTGGAGGGGGGGGGGTGTTAGGGTTTGGGCTAGTGTAAAATGAATAGTGACTGCTACTAAGCCGAACCCTAACACCCCTGTTCTATAGAACGGTCTGGGGTTTTCCCTACCAAATCTCGAAGCCGGCGTGATGTGGTGAATTAAGAGACAAGAATCCAGGACCGCACAATGAGCAATAAACACCCGCTGACACAAAGTCCTGCTGTTCGGATGAAAATCATACGTGGTCAAGTCCCAGAAACACCGTTTAACCCTTAGGTTATATTAGGGCCCCCGACTTACACCTGGGGTTGGGCGTTAACATAACAAAAACAAAATGCGTGTTGAATTGGGGCGAGCATACATTTGGATCTTATTTAATGAATCATTTTATTTCAGTGTGGTTAACACTTTGGGCATACCAGTTACCTTTTATTACACACTCTGAGGTTAGTAATGGCACTTTTTTCCTTCCAAAAATAAAAATCCTCACAATGTTAATATCAGTTGAGTTGAGCTGAGTAGAATTGAGTCAAAAATTGACATCACAGCACTCGGGACCTTTCCATGTGTGCTCTGTCCTCATCTTCAACAGCCAGCGCAGAGTTCCAATACTGATGATACTTGTCCCAATCTGGTTATATGTCCGTCTTGCCTTTCTTCTGTGTGTTGTGAGCCGGCCAGACCCTCTGATTACACACAGGTGCCTCATTCTCTCCAGGCATAACAATCTAGTTTCTCTACTGATTCCGTTGCTTGTTCCCAAAGGGTAACATTGTTTATTATCAATGTTCTATTAGTATCGGCTTCAATAATGAGATTCTTAGGATAATAATGTGGTAGTTTCCCCTTGCTTTCCAAATTCAAATTGCCATAGGCCTGAGCCTTTAGCAAACTTTTAGATTGCTAGGAAGGAAGCGCAGAGGCTGACCAAACAAAAGATGGGCACAGGATATAAGTGACTGTTTGAATGTGAAAGTGCATGCGGCGGAAGAGCTAGCGAGAGACTGAGTTTCTTTCAGGCAGACCGTGATGAGAGCGACGTTCTGCAAACGACGTGCTACATGATGATGATTATTATCAGTACTGTGATCTGAATTGTTCTGAGTTTTCTTCTGTTATTTCACCACATCACGCTGGCTTCGAAATTTGGTAGGGAAAGTCCCAGACCGTCCCTAGAATAGGGGTGTTAAGGTTAGGCTTAGTAGCTGTCGCTATTCATTTAACACTAGCCCTAACCCTAACCCCAGCTGTCGCTATTCATTTAACACTAGCCCTAACCCACCCCCCCCCCTCCCCAAGTGATTTTTGTGTATGCTCGTAGTTGAAATAATATTAAGTAGATATAATGTGTAGATGCTTAGGTGAGCTACTTACACCCCCTCCTCCCCACCCCGCCTCTTGAAAATTTAATAGGTACGGTGGGGTTAGCACCCGTAAATGTTATTTGCTGGGGGCCAGCCACCCTTTTTTTTTTAAAAAGGGGGTGGAGGACGGGTCATGATGCCGGTTTCATGTAAAACCCCAGGTTCTTGCCTCGACCTAGCAGATGAATATTCAGAAATCGCTTTCAATTACTGTTTTGGCGGGAACTCCCAAGAAAAATGTACATTATCTAGAGTAGGCTGTTCCACAGCTGCTGTCATTTGTTTCGATGTGTTGTTGAATTCGAGCTGGGAAATGAGTCTGTTTTTTGCTATGGTTCTTATCAGACTTTGGTTGTGTTGTTATAGGCTACATACTCATTCGGTTCTAAAGTTACAGATTAAATAGGTTTTTGGTCCTATCTCAATAGGTTATGTGATTCTCTGTTCTTCTTCTGCTCGTCCTTTGTTTCTTCTTCTTCTTTTTCTTCTTCCTCCTCTTCTTATTTTCTTCTTCTTCTTCTTCTTCTTCTTCTTCTTCTTCTTCTTCTTCTTCTTCTTCTTCTTCTTCTTCTTCTTCTTCTTCTTCTTCTTCTTCTTCTTCTTCTTCTTTTCTTCTTCTTCTTCTTCTTCTTCTTCTTTTCTTCTTCTTCTTCTTCCTTCTTCTTCTTCTTCTTCTTCTTCTTCTTCTTCTTCTTCTTCTTCTTCTTCTTCTTCTTCTTCTTCTTCTTCTTCTTCTTCTTCTTTCTTCTTCTTCTTCTTCTTCTTCTTCTTCTTCTTCTTCTTCTTCTTCTTCTTCTTCTTCTTCTTCGTCTTCTTCTTCGTCTTCTTCTTCTTCTTCTTCTTCTTCTTCTTCTTCTTCTTCTTCTTCTTCTTCTTCTTCTTCTTCTTCTTCTTCTTCCTTCTTCTTCTTCTTCCTGCTTCTTCTTCTTCATCCTTCTTCTTCTTCTTCTTCTTCTTCTTCTTCTTCTTCTTCTTCTTCTTCTTCTTCTTCTTCTTCTTCTTCTTCTTCTTCTTCTTCTTCTTCTTCTTCTTCTTCTTCTTCTTCTTTTTCTTCTTCTTCTTCTTCCTTCTTCTTCTTCTTCTTCTTCTTCATCCTTCTTCTTCTACTTCTTCTTCTTCTTCTTCTTCTTCTTCCTCTTATTCTTCTTATTTTTCTTAGCATTTGAAAGAACGGTTGGCACGAGTTGTGGTTTACAGCTGTGCTGTGATATCTGTGCTGGAACGGACCAAAGGGAAATGAGGCTATAATTGTAGATTTTACGAACTGACTAGCTGGAACACAGTAAAGCGGAATCAGGCTCAGGAAGTGTTTTACAAAACTAAGAATCTGAGCAAATTTTAACCAACGCCTTGTGTCTGCTTATTATGAATTTAATGTATGTGTGATGGAAGACATGATGTTACATAAAACAACAGTATAAGGTTACGTCAGTTTAGAATTAAGTGTGAATACTGCAAGAAAACATATGAGCGGAAGATTACAACGTTTGTAGGACCAGTGTGCTACTTTAACAGTTAAATGGGTAGCAGGAAAAGTCCTGAGAAGTAAAGTATCGACATCACCTGTTGCTCTGTAAACATATGATTCTTGCCTGGTGTGCCCGATGTGCCACTGGCGTGTTAACGAAAATTCACATTACAATGTAGTATTGTTTCAACTTTCGAATCGTTGGACCTATCAAAGATGCAAACAGCCGGTAGTGGAGAGTAAGAAGCAACATCTACATTCATACTCTGTTTAAATCACCATTGATCACTGGCATCATGAGAGCTAATAGACTGAAATGGCTGGGGCATTTTGAGAGAATTTCAGATGACAAGAGAGGTAAAAACTGTGTACACAAGGAAGTTGAATGGTCGAAGACCACGAGGCAGACCAAGAAGATTGTGAAGAGATAATATTCAGACAGACCGGCAGCCACTTGGTGTGACCAATTGAAAAGAGAAAGCCAACCAGAGAGATTTAGTGGAAGGGTGATATCTGCAGCAATGAACCTCAAGAGCTCGCAATGCTGAAGAAGAAGAAAAAGATTGTTTCAACACTTTCATACAGGGATTGTTGCTCTAAAAAAGCACACATATATTGCATAGAAATGTTTTTAAGCATCGGTTGTGATTGGCTGAGAGAGTTACACCGTTTGCCTCCCACTCCTTATGGACATAGCAGTAAATAACTATTCCTCATGTTAACAGTTTCAGAACCACTGACAGAAGCTCCACGACATTCCTCGGTCAGTGAGATTAGATGTCTTTCACTTTGGCATCCTTGAGATTTCTGGAACACGCATCGCAGGTAAAAGGCAGATTTAGCCAGAGCTACCCGAGCATAAGCTAGCTATTTCAACTCCGTGCCCACGTGAAAATCGATTGATTCTTTGGCGAAATTAAATTAAAACACAGGATAATGACAATGAGGCTGGCGTGAATAGTTATCTCCCGTGATTGCCTTTAGATCTTTCTCCACTGCTTTGTTTACCGTATAATTTTATCGTTTTTTCGTTTCAATTTGAAGTGGAAGATAAACACGGTGCTGTGATAAATTTGGAAATAATAACAATGTGAATTATTCAAGAACTGAGTGTTAATGTGATATACTTCAACAGTTGCAGCGAGAACATACAATTAAAGTGCTACTGCCACTACTAGTATTCGAATTTCGCACTGGCTGCTGAAGATGAGGAGAGAGCGCTTATGTGAATATCCAGCGTAATAAAAAGCGGTTTGTAAGTGGTTACCAAAACCATAGTCTATGTTCTTTTTATATTAGAAATATATAGTAACGGATATGTAGGAACTAACACGGCGTAAGGAGTATATTAGCAAGATGCTTATATACTCTTCAAAATCTCAACAAAGTGTGACCGTCTCTTTTACACAAGACTTAGTAAAAATGTGTGTGCATTGATCTTAATTATACATGTAGTTACAATGTGTCACGGTGTGGTTACTTGGGCCCCATTGTGACACCCCTTTTTGTGCTACCCGCTGTATTGCTGAGTAATGTTTGTTAGAATGTTTGCAGACAATATCTATCTTTAACAAATGAAATGAGGTTATTATAATAGCTAACTGACAGACAGTATTTACCTTACAACAAATCAAATATGGCTGACATAGTTTATACAAAACATATTTTCAAATCGTCTCCCTAAGGCTATTCTTTGCAGTAGGGCACATCTTAAAGATATCAATAATATAAATATCATTCATCATACCGAATTGGCAGTTACTAAATCAGAGGACATTCTAAAAATACAAATGAACAATCTTGCTTTGTGTAAACAAAAAGAGCTTTTGTATATTTGAGTTTGCAGTGGTAGCCAAGTGATTGTTGAATTGCTGCTGATGAGAGGAACAGTGTTTCTAGTGAAGACATTGTTATCTGTACTTTTCAGTGGAAATAATTAAATGAATGTTTCTTAACTTTGTGTTAATATGACTTTAGTAATGCATCTGACTCAAAACAGCGAAATATACAAGCCAATAAATTGAGTTAGTCGACAGATTATGCTCATTGCACATCGAACAGTTCAGTCCATAAGTGCTCGGATCCTCTCCTTGGTAACTCTCGCAACTTGTAGCGGCTCCCGACATCAGTTCTGTGTTGGTTTCTTATTCTTCTTTGGCTTCCTGTATAGTGCTCTTGTCTGGCCACACCTCTTTTAACAAGCTATTATTGCAGTCTGGTCATGGTTGCACATTCACAGTCATCTCTTGATTCTCGCAAGAGTTTTTACTTGTAGAGCATTCGGAATGCCAACATGGTCCGTGGTTCGTCAGCCTTCTACAGTAGCTTTACCTGCAAGCCGATCAGCTTGCTCATTTTCCTAGCACGCCTGCGTGCCCTGGCACAAATATGAAACGGATATGTGACAGCCCCAACGTCTTTCAAGACACCAGTTAAATCGCCATTGACGTTCATTTCTAGTGCAGGGTCTCAACTTGCTGGTCTAAGTAGCAATTATTAGGGCAACCCAAATACAGTACTGTCTGTTCTTAACTCACTTCTAGCGTGGTCTTATCTAATCGGGACCCTTTTAAATAATAACGATCGTGTTTTGTTTACTAGCAGACAGCGGAAAGTTATAAACTGTAAAAGCTGGAGTTTTGGTGCAGAAAAATTCAAAAATGCACTGCAACATTCTAGCTGAAATCTCTGAGCTATACAGTGCAAAGACAGGGATGTTTTTGTGTATAAAATCGATTAAACAAATGCACAGTTTGAAATTACAGTCAGCTGAGAGTTAAATAGAATCTCAGCAAGCCTGGACTTCGGGTCCAATTATGGCAGACCATGGCATTTATCTGATGGTATGAAAAGTAATTTGTTTTCAGCCAGTGCTTGCTGATGCAAATTCCCCATTTCTGGACCGGGAGTCTAAAAGTTTCGCTGTCCAGCTACTGAATTGAATGCGTGGTGTGGGACTATGAACTCTGGAATTATAGTGGAAAGTTTGGTGTGTTTGTGTGCGTGTGTGCGCTCCCCAAGAGCTCTATATTGTCATACAGTAAAAGTTGTTTGTGTCCGATTACGTGTGAAATGGTGTCTACCTGTACAATATTGTCTGTAAAATGTCCCGAAGGGACAGCTTTAGGCTTTAATTGTGAATATGTCATTTGCATCACATAAAATGTCTTAGCATTGCATGCCACTAAGAACCGTAAACAGGACTCCTGTAATATTGATGTAATCAAAGGAAACATCCGAATAGTGTGCCGACTGAAGATGAAGTCGTCTACATGGGAGCCAATGGGCGACTCAGTCGACGGTGCGGGGAAGTTAGAACCTCGACTAACGACTAACCTGCTGATCTACAGACAAATTCTAGATACAGAGTTTGAGAATATGCATTTAATTGTAGGGAAAAATAATACTGTTTAAAGAACTCCTCACATACTAACACACAAAAAACTGCGAGTTGTACATTCTATAGGAAGAGGTTTACTCTAGAAAATCCTAGACAGTCGGTAGGCAAGCAAGCAATTTCTTGAGGCCTCAGAGATATGGTTTTACAGAAGAATGCTTAGAATACCCTGGACAGCCAAAAAAAGCAACCAAGAGGTTTTGAAATAGGCGGGAGCCCGAAGACAACTTATCACAGACATCAGAAGGAGACAGTCATCATGTTTCGGCCATGTTATGAGAAGAGGGAAAATAGAACATGTTGTGATCACTGGAAAGATCTGTGGAAGGAGGGATATAGGAAGATGACGAGAGAAGATTCTTGACAGTCTTGTTGTATGTCATGGAGGTGTGTCGGCACACGAACTGATACATGCTGCAGGAGATCGCAGATTATGGAGAGGCATGATCGCCCACGCCAGTCGGCAAGGCACTGATGATGATTACTCTAGGAAACCTTTTAAACGACACCGCACTTGTATTGTTTTCTCAATGACATTTACCAGTAGGTCTTGAAATAGGTCATGCCGTTTTCTGGTTCGTGAACCACAACACCGGTGCAGAGTTTATGCTGTTGTAGGTTTAAGAGGTTTACTTCAGTTATGATTTTCCCACAAGAAATACTAAACCTGTAGTTTAATTTAGCGAAGTAAGTAAATTTGTGATTTTTCTTACCTGATGGTCATCCAGTAAATGTTTTTCATGATCCCTTCCTCGTTTTTAGGTGGCACAAATCTTGCAGTCTAAACTCCCCAATTCCATTCTACGGTGAGCAATAATTTTTGTTTCTATCATTTATGAAATACCCTCGCCCGGCTCTCTAGCGAAGTTGGTTAAACCTGACTTTCGCGGCGGCCGGGTGACGAACTCCTTGTGGTCCGGGTTCACTCCCGGGGGTATGCAGAAAAGCCACATTTCTTCCAGATTAATGGTACCTTAATGGAATCAAGGCCGAAGGGTTGCGATATCCATAGTACCGAGCCAAAGGGTTTACAACTCATGGTTTCTGGAAACGTAAAAAAAAAAAAAAAAAATGAAATACCCTCCAGTACCCTTGGCTGCTCTCTCCAGTACCCTTAGCGGTTCTCTCCAGTACCCTAGGCTGCTCTCTCCAGTACCCTTGGCTGCTCTCTCCAGTGCCCTTGGCTGCTATCTCCAGTACACTTGGCTGCTCTCTCCAGTACCCTTGGCTGCTCTCTCCAGTGCCCTTGGCTGCTATCTCCAGTACCCTTGGCTGCTCTCTCCAGTACCCTTGGCTGCTCTCTCCAGCATCTTTGGCTGCTCTCTCCAGTACCCTTAACTATTCTCTCCAGTACCCTTGGCTGCTCTCTCCAGTACCCTTAACTATTCTCTCCAGTACCCTTGGCTGCTGTCTCCAGTACCCTTGGCTGCTCTCTCCAGTACCCTTGGCTGCTCTCTCCAGTACCCTTGGCTGCTCTCTCTCCAGTACCCTTGGCTGCTCTCTCCAGTACCCTTGGCTGCTCTCTCCAGTACCCTTGGCTGCTCTCTCCAGTACCCTTGGCTGCTCTCTCCAGTACCCTTGGCTGCTCTCTCCAGTACCCTTGGCTGCTCTCTCCAGTACCCTTGGCTGCTCTCTCCAGTACCCTTGGCTGCTCTCTCCAGTACCCTTGGCTGCTCTCAATACTTTCGTCTTACAGTTTCCTTTGGGCGTACCCCTTTTCCTCAATCCATTTGTTTCCTCTTTCATTACCAGTTTAACGATTCTCTATCCACATTTCTCAGTAATGTACCCAAGTATACTGACATATTCGGTGGTCTCTGTTCCGAGTGGTCAAGCCGTTTGCCTCGCGCTCTGAAAGTTGTGGGTTCGTTTCACTGCTGCGCCCTTTGGTTCACGAGTGCAATATTTATAGAGATCCTTGGGGATTGTCGCCGGAGAGAGAGAGACCGAGCCGTAGAGAATAAAACCCATTGCAATGAAGTCAATTTTCTGGACTTTACCTTTTTTGACTGTCAATTTCTATTAATTATAAATGTTGATATAAGCGGTGGCCCAAACATGTGTCTCAGTTCTTCACCTCACCACATATCTCAACATATCTCAATTTTAACTATTCGCTTGCTGCTGAAGATGGGGACAGAACGCTAATAGGGGTGTCCAGAGTGCTGTGATGTCGATTCTTAATTCAACATTCAACATTCAATTGCAACTGTACACGGCAAGGAAGATCACATGTCTCTGGGACGAGCGAACAAGCAAAATGAAAGTTAGTGTAAAGGGGAGCGAGGGGGGGAAATGTCTGTGTTCTCTGGGAAAGGCAAGACCAGTATTTAATCGGACGACAGTGGGTAGTTTAGGTATGAAGACTTCGCTGACTGTTGTGACGCTGACTGTTGAGACGCTGACTGTTGTGACGCTGACTGTTGTGACGCTGACTGTTGTGACGCTGACTGTTGTGACGCTGACTGTTGAGACGCTGACTGTTGAGACGCTGACTGTTGAGACGCTGACTGTTGAGACGCTGACTGTTGAGACGCTGACTGTTGAGACGCTGACTGTTGAGACGCTGACTGTTGAGACGCTGACTGTTGTGACGCTGACTGTTGTGACGCTGACTGTTGAGACGCTGACTGTTGAGACGCTGACTGTTGAGACGCTGACTGTTGAGACGCTGACTGTTGAGACGCTGACTGTTGAGATGCTGACTGTTGAGACGCTGACTGTTGAGAAGGAAATCGAAGCGGATGATAGGCTTGTCCTGATTGCTGTGATGTCGAATCGTTACCGAAATAAACCCCTGAAAGACGTCTTTCATGAACACAGTGCTGCCCATCGGCCATTAGATAAGAAACTGTTCCTAACCCCTGAAAGACATCTTTCATGAACACAGTGCTGCCCATCGGCCATTAGATAAGAAACTGTTCCTAACCCCTGAAAGACATCTTTCATGAACACAGTGCTGCCCATCGGCCATTAGATAAGAAACTGTTCCTAACCCCTGAAAGATGTCTTACATGAACACAGTGCTGCCCATCGGGCATTAGATAAGAAACTGTTCCTAACCCCTGAAAGATGTCTTACATGAACACAGTGCTGCCCATCGGCCATTAGATAAGAAACTGTTCCTAACCCCTGAAAGATGTCTTACATGAACACAGTGCTGCCCATCGGGCATTAGATTGGAAACTGTTCCTAACCCCTGAAAGATGTCTTACATGAACACAGTGCTGCCCATCGGCCATTAGATAAGAAACTGTTCCTAACCCCTGAAAGATGTCTTACATGAACACAGTGCTGCCCATCGGTCATTAAATAAGAAACTGTTCCTAACCCCTGAAAGACATCTTACATGAACACAGTGCTGCCCATCGGCCATTAGATTGGAAACTGTTCCTAACCCCTGAAAGACATCTTACATGAACACAGTGCTGCCCATCAGCCATTAGATAAGAAACTGTTCCTAACCCCTGAAAGACATCTTACATGAACACAGTGCTGCCCATCGGCCATTAGATAAGAAACTGTTCCTAACCCCTGAAAGACATCTTACATGAACACAGTGCTGCCCATCGGCCATTAGATAAGAAACTGTTCCTAACCCCTGAAAGACATCTTACATGAACACAGTGCTGCCCATCGGCCATTAGATAAGAAACTGTTCCTAACCCCTGAAAGACATCTTACATGAACACAGTGCTGCCCATTGGCCATTAGATAAGAAACTGTTCCTAACCCCTGAAAGACATCTTACATGAACACAGTGCTGCCCATCGGCCATTAGATAAGAAACTGCACCTAACCCCTGAAAGACATCTTACATGAACACAGTGCTGCCCATCGGCCATTAGATAAGAAACTGTTCCTAACCCCTGAAAGATGTCTTACATGAACACAGTGCTGCCCATCGGTCATTAAATAAGAAACTGTTCCTAACCCCTGAAAGACATCTTACATGAACACAGTGCTGCCCATCGGCCATTAGATTGGAAACTGTTCCTAACCCCTGAAAGACATCTTACATGAACACAGTGCTGCCCATCAGCCATTAGATAAGAAACTGTTCCTAACCCCTGAAAGACATCTTACATGAACACAGTGCTGCCCATCGGCCATTAGATAAGAAACTGTTCCTAACCCCTGAAAGACATCTTACATGAACACAGTGCTGCCCATCGGCCATTAGATAAGAAACTGTTCCTAACCCCTGAAAGACATCTTACATGAACACAGTGCTGCCCATCGGCCATTAGATAAGAAACTGTACCTAACCCCTGAAAGACATCTTACATGAACACAGTGCTGCCCATTGGCCATTAGATAAGAAACTGTTCCTAACCCCTGAAAGACATCTTACATGAACACAGTGCTGCCCATCGGCCATTAGATAAGAAACTGCACCTAACCCCTGAAAGACATCTTACATGAACACAGTGCTGCCCATCGGCCATTAGATAAGAAACTGTTCCTAACCCCTGAAAGACGTCTTACATGAACACAGTGCTGCCCTTCGGCCATTAGATAAAAAACTGTTCCTAAGCCATAAACGATGTCTTACATGCACACGGGGCTGCCCATCAGGCATTAGATTGGAAACTGTTCCTAACCCCTGAAAGATGTCCTACATGCACACGGTGCTGCCTATCGGGCATTAGATTAGAAACTGTTCCTACCCCCTGAAAGACATCTTACATGCACACGGTGCTGCCCATCGGCCATTAGATTGCAAACTGTTCCTCCTAATGACGCTTAACTGCAAAAAGAGGAAGTTGAGAACGTTGATGATGATCATGAGAAGTAAAAGGAAAAGAATTCAAGATATGACTTCAGATAAATTTCTTGTCAACCTCTGATTACAAGAAAATCAGATGTCGATACATTAACATTGAACAAAGAGAGGGATTGAAAATCACCAAACAGGCATTGAAATAGGATTATGGTGATGACAATGATGATGCAAATGGTGATGATGATGATGATGATGATGATGAAAAATAATAATGATCCTGGTGATGATGATGATGATTTGGATAATAGTACTGATGATAAAGATGAAAACGGTGATGGTGATGGGGAAGATGATAATGATGATGATAATGATGATGATAATGATGATGATGATATAGGTGTTGTTGATGATGATGGGCATAATGATGATGGTGATGATTTTAATGATTATGATAATGAGGATGGTGGCTATGATGATAATAATAATGATGATGAGTATATTTTAATAGTCCTAATTGCGATTGACACGCCTCTTGCCATTTTAGATTTTTTAAAATTCAGAACTAGCTGCCAACCTCATAAGTGAATCTTGTGCTTAGAATTTAAATAGTCTCGTATCTTGCTCTGTTGCATTGCAATTGAAATGAGCCTGTCTGGAATTTATCATTATATAATTTATTGTAAATGCTACATCAAGTATTTCGGTTATGAAGCACGACATTATAGGGGGGAAAATACAATCGTTTCCTTGTAGATTGTGCCTGTTGATTTTTTATAAAATAGTTTTTGTATAATGATCCTGCATTTCAGCGGAAATTTGACGTTTTTATTGATTCGGTTGTAATGTGTAGCTAATATAGAACAAAATGAAGAAAAGTACATATAAAAAACACATATTACTGTACTATATGTTCATTACGGTTGAAACAAAATTAGCAAAGGTGAACGTTTTTGTTTTTGCAATTTAAAAAGTAAACCTTTCGTATATTGTTGTACAATTTCCAGACAATATTTAATGCATAGTCTAGGGTTACAGAAGGAATGGTGATTTTCAAGAAAAGAATAGTATCTAAATGTATAACAGAAGTCAGAGACGTTTTTTTGGGACAAGCACATCAAGGCAATCACCACATATCGCTGCATGAGTAAATGATTTTGAAAATAAACTCGACATATCGCTGCATGAGTAAATGATTTTGAATATAAACTCGACATATCGCTGCATGAGTAAATGATTTTGAAAATAAACTCCACATATCGCTGCATGTGTAAATGATTTTGAAAATAAACTCGACATATCGCTGCATATGTAAATGATTTTGAAAATAAACTCCACATATCGCTGCATGTGTAAATGATTTTGAAAATAAACTCTACATATCGCTGCATGTGTAAATGATTTTGAAAATAAACTCCGCACATCGCTGTATGTTTAAATGGTTTTGAAAATTATCTCCACTCTAGTGGTTTAATGTAAACAATATGTGTCAATCACTGTGTTTTTTATTTATTTCTTCAAGGGTACACAAATCATTAGTCGTTGCCGGAGCTTTGGAGTTTCGTGTTTTAGAGACACTCTTGACTTTAAGCATATTTTATAAAGAATAGTTTATTATCTTATCTCTTTCATCTGTGAGTGCCAGTACTTCTTCTTCTTCTTCTTCTTCTTCTTCTTCTTCTTCTTCTTCTTCTTCTTCTTCTTCTTCTTCTTCTTCTTCTTCTTCTTCTTCTTCTTCTTCTTCTTCTTCTTCTTCTTCTTCTTCTTCTTCTTCTTTTTCTTCGAGTTTATTTATTGCAAACTCAGTCGGAATATTCTAGTTGTTCGTCTATTTCTGGACTTTGTTCTGTTCTTGAACTTCTGAGTTTTGCCAGCACATTCGTCAGGGTGGCGCACTCATATGCAAATTGTTGGTTACTCGACTGTAGTGCAGATGCACTCGACATGGGAGGAAACGACCCTACAAAAGTCTCGCTTTACGCCAGGTTTGTTTGAGGGGCAGGGAATAGTGTGGTTCCATGTTTTCCCTTTAAAATGATGGTCCGGAACCCATTCGAGGGAAATATGCATCAAAATTTCTCTCATTTATGAGTTCTAATCAATACAAGTAAATGTATTTCTTATATTATTTTAGTAGCCTGGATGTTGGCTCGTCAAAAACTGCTTCTGTACTGCCTAGTCTTAGAATACAGTGCACAATTACTCTAATGTGCATGAACAGAATAATTAATTTTTACAGTGTTAATTGTTTCAGTAGATGCTGGTTGTTAGACATCAATATCGGTATTATTTGTGGTAAATTTCTTTGTTAGCTTTGTGTTGATACTATAAAGATAGAGGATAAAAAAGAAACAATTTTTGGACAAACTGGCACACAGAATAGGCAACAAAATGGGAAAAGCAAAGAAAGCACGCAGACAACCTGACGAGACATCTAGGAAATTTACTGAGGCATTGCTCAACGGAAACAAGCATCCGGTAGGTGATTGTCTGTTTTTTGCTTTGTGGTGATTTTTTTTATTGTTGTTGTTTTGTTGTCGTCATTGTTGTTGTTGTTTTGTTGTTTTGTTGTTGTTTTGTTGTTGTTGTTGTTCTTTTTCTTCTTCTTCTTCTACTTCTTCTTCTTCTTCTTCTTCTTCTTCTTCTTCTTCTTCTTCTTCTTCTTCTTCTTCTTCTTCTTCTTCTTTTTCTTCTTCTTCTTCTTCTTCTTCTTCTTCTTCTTCTTCTTCTTCTTCTTCTTCTTCTTCTTCTTCTTCTTCTTCTTCTTCTTCTTCTTCTTCTTCTTCTTCTTCTTCTTCTTCTTCTTCTTCTTCTTCTTCTTATTATTATTATTATTATTATCTTCTTCTTCTTCTTCATCTTCTTCTTCTTCTTCTTCTTCTTCTTCTTCTTCTTCTTCTTCTTCTTCTTCTTCTTCTTCTTCTTCTTATTCTTCTTCTTCTTCTTCTTCTTCTTCTTCTTATCGCTCATTGACTGGTAACTCCTGTAGAATGCTCTTGTTGCTCAACCACTTTTCGATTATCGTCTTGTAACAGAACCCTAATTTTGCCTGCACATCCGTTTTACATATATGGCCTTTCTGTATGCATAATACTGGGTACCTTGCCTCTAAGACACATGCGCTCTGTCTTTGAAAGGAACAACCCTAGTTGGTCTTTCACGGCATGTTTGCTGTGGATCAAGGGTTCCATTCTTCTTTCGCCTACAATGGGACCCCAGAACCCATACGATGAATTGTATTGTTCTATAGCCATACATGTTTTGCTTGGTTTGTGTAAGTCAGTCTATATCCGATGTGCTTTCTAATCATGTTTGAAGCCATTCTATAGCCACAGTGACTTAGAGTGGTTCTTTGCGAGTAATTATATAGCCACAGTGACTTAGAGTGGTTCTGTTCGAGTAATTCATTAACCTCAATGACTTCCAGTGGTGTTATACAAGTAACTCTATAGCCATGGTGATTTCGAATGGTGTTTTGCGAATAATTCTGTAGCCACGGTACTTTGAGTGGTGTTATGCGATTAATTTTATATAGCCGCAATGACTTCGAGTTGTGTTATTCGAGCAATTCCATAACTATCATGATTTCGAATGGTGTGTCTTTTTTTTTTAATTACTCTATACATTATGAATTTGAATGATGCTTTGTAAATCACTTTAAAGCCCTATTCTGTTGTTCTATAAACATAGAGCTTTTACGTGGTGCTGTTAAGTCAATCAGTAGCCAGAGTGCGACCTAACAATGTTTTAAAGCCATTCTATAGCTTCGATGACTTCGGTTGGTGAGGCTTTGTTTTAAATGTTCTATACACGTTGAGCGATGTTTTTTGTAAGTCACTTTATAATTATAGTGACTACGACTGGTACATTGTAAGTCTCTCTAAAGATCTCACTGAATATTGTGGGTATTTTTCCCCATAATGTGAAACTGCTGCATGCAATTTTTCATCCTGCTACCACCAGACACTGCACCACAGAAAGCACTCTCACTTAGACACAATGCAAGCGGACCTAGAGGTCGACCATGCAAGCAATGGACAGATAGAATATCATAGGCCGTAAATACTAGCATCTACATAGCACTCGCCCCATGCTTCTTCAAAACCTGGACAAGGGAGCTAACAAATTGAATTTCACAAGACAGGAAGGATATAGGGTGAGCTGGATACAGTCACAAAGGATACGATAACCTGATTGAGGGGCTATACTCCATTAGGAAATAAGTTCAGAAGTTTTGACTTTAACTGAAATATATATATTAATAAGAACATCGAAGTCTCCCATTCATAATGCATACATACCACAGACAACCGTAACTATTTAATTAGTCACATCGTTTTGTCAATAAACGAGGAGAAGTCACTGTGACGTGACGGGTGGTTTAAATGTTTATGTTGTTGAGTGGGGATCTTCCTTTCAACACATTCTCTCCACTAGATAAACCGAACTAAAATCTGAGCTATGTTGCTCTCAGACAAAGTCCTGGATATCCAAGAAAACAGCCATATTGGCTCGTTAAGTATATTAACATTAGCTGAACTTGGTACCCACAAGAGAAAGCAAGGAATTTTAGATGTCTAACATACTAAATGAATTATTAGACAGGGCAAGTGATTCCTTCGTCATCTACCTTCTCCCGGTGTTATTATTAATAATTAAAGAATTATTATCATATTTGAGCGCCACCAAATGGTATTCTATCTTAACAGTTTAATTAACCATGTAAGAACAGACATTTGGAATTTAACAAACTATGTAGTTTAAAACTTGACATACAGCTTTATTTACTAACAATCAGTTAATTGACATACCCAGTTTGTTGTGTTTACACAAACAGTGACTAGCTAAAGTTATTATAGTAATGGGTTGTTTCAGCGCGAGAACAGCACTTGGGATTAGAGTGGTGTGATGAAGGTGATAAAGTATGAACAATTTATGAACATAACTTAAGTTTCATAGAACCTCTGACAGCCGTGAGCACTGTCAAGCTCTTCCTCCTCTTCCAGCTTCTTCCCTGCTTGTTTCTCCTTCTCGCCCCCACCTCGTTCCCAGCTGGCCGAGTCTAACACAATGTAGGCTACTTCATGGACTGATCGTCACATGGGCGCTGTAATCATGGAAACAAAACACATACGTGTAGTATCTTGACTTACACTAAGAATACATGTATCAATTAATACAACATATAATAATAAGATATAGCCCATCACTCCTCCTCATATTCCACATCCTCTCCAGTCTAGTCTGAAGGTCTTTTGTCTTACATGGGCGTCACATATCCTGCCTTCCCTCTTCATGCTATGTCATGATAGTTGACTTTCTAAGTCTGTTGTCCGTCATCACTCAGACTTCCAACAACTGGCTGACATTGATATTACATGACCACGTGGAGCAGGTTATGTGCTGAAAACGCAAACAATTTATATGTGCACGCTGTCCTGAATATTATCTTTCAGTGACAGTGAATTCTATACACCCAACATTCTTCCCCTGAGGTTATAAATCCCCTGTTTAGGTGAACACATTAAGTGAGCACATGGTGGGCACACAAAACGTAGCAGCATCCCTGCACATATTTGGGCATCATTTCCCACAGTCCCAACTCATATTTTGGCTGATCGTGAAAACGATATAATTACATTTCATTATAGCAAATGTCATTGTTCACATCTTATTTTATACACATGAAAACATACAATGAAAAACATGTGACACAAACATACAAGAAATAGGAATAGTTTAGCAGTTCCCTAACTGAGATACTGAATACTCACACAGAACTATTTCAAGCAGAATGTGCAGACAAATTAGGAAAAGGTAGTATAGACTAAGCTTAACTCCCTAACCTATGTATACAAGATTAAAATTAATATTCACCTGGGAACTTTTCCAGCAAATGCCGAACACGACTCAACCAGGGAGAAAGTACTTTTCAACGGTAGGTCTGAGTCTGTGGCCTGCTGGCGGCACTATGAGGTAAATCTACGATGCCTGCAGTATAAGTATTAATCTATTGTCCAAGTTAAACTCCTCCCTTTACTTAGTTTTGCCCAACCCTCAAGATGATGACATAAGCCACGCCTCCGGAGTACCCAACAGATCACATTAGCTAACAAGTGGCCTGTCAGTCAATTCTGGACTGACATCCCTAGAGCAAACATTCTTAAGTGCCCCAATCTAGTTTACACCGAATCTAACTGGCCGGTGTGAAAGACGGTCAGTGAAGCCATTGTGTTTCCTACGTGACCAAGATCAAGATAAAACATTCCTAATTGCCAAACACCTGTTCTCCCCAGAATTACACTGACGTGTTAAACTCCGACCTCCCGGCTCCACAATGTCTAGCGTCTACTCAATTCCCCTGTTCAAAAGGGCCCCGCTCAGTCTCTACAGTCTGGTCAGGAGATAACATTCTGACACTAGCGTGAGAAAGGAAATTCTCTAGCCTCGGTGTAATTGCGTAACATCACCAAAGACTTAGTCGCTTTGTCTGGACTAAGGACTGGAAACGTTTAAATCAATACGGTTTAAAGTAACATTTGGTTTAAGGGCATAGTCTCTTGTCTCTCAATAACCAGAAGAACTTATTACAAGTACTAACTTCTGGAATCACTGAGATCGTATCGTGACAGTCACACACAAAAAGTCACAAATAGTTATGGGGTGGCAGGAAAATGTAGTTGATGGTTTTGAAAGGTGTTATTAGGTGACAGCAATATCAAACGTCATGTCTCCGTTTGTTAGGTGGCGCTAGGTGTCGCATGCGCATTCACAGCACAGAAACAAAATGGCAGCGGTACTTACGGAGTGTACCCTCAAAGAACAACGTGCTGGGGATGGAAAGGGGGGGGGGGGCTACCTGCAAGGGGCATTCGATACGCTGATGAAAGAAAGGACATGTTGAACAGGAATATTTACTTGGGGCGAATCATGGGTGCATCACTACCAGCCCAAATAAAAGCGTGCTTCAAAGCAATGGAAACATCCTTCTTCGCTTTGTGTTCAAAAATTGAAGGTTACATAATCAACAGGGAATGCTATGCTAACAGTGTTTTGGGATTTGAAAGTAGTGCTTTTAACCAGTTTTAAAAACAAAGGTGACAATGTAAATGCTGATTGATACTGTCAGGTTCTATAGATGTTTCATGATGCAATTCAAAGAAAACGTCAAAGCCTGCTAACTAGAGGAGTACAGCTTCTTCACAACAATGCCAAACAGTAATCGGCACTGTTAACTCAGTAGAAAATTAACCACTGGTGATAGGAACTTCTGGAGCATCAACCTTACAGCCCCCACTTAGCCCCTAGCGATTTCCACCTTTCTTGACCATTGAAAACCCACCTTTCCGGGGGGACATTTCGCAAATGACGCAGAAGTTGAATGTGATGTGAAAATATGGTTTAGAAAACAGAGCATGTAGTTCTATGCAGCAGGTTTGACAGGACTTATAAAACGATACGACAAGTGCATCAATGTTGGTGGAAGTTATATTGAAAAATAAAGGAACAGTGTATGTGTAAAAAATAAATTTTTTCAAGTCGTTTTTGTCTTTATATTTTTACAGAAACAACCATTTGTGACTTACTTCTTCTTCTTCTTCCTCTTTCGTTGGCTTGAAATAGATGATTATCTTTACCTGCAATGTTGTCTCTATTGACTTACCCTCATATTTTGGTATTTTCCTTTTAAATTCACAATACATAATACCAAAGACTAACAGCCATAACTATTTCTTCTTCTTATGTGTCCACTGACTAAGCTCCGGTGTAAAATCCTGGCTCTTCGTCCATCTGGACTTTGGTTTTGTGTCAGGGCCTGAGTTTTGCGTGTACATCCGTTTTACTGGCGCATTTATGTACAACTGGTTGTTCCTTGCCTCTAGCACATATACTCCCTAACTTTAATCAATTAAGTCGTGTTTGTCAATGTATTTTGGTAACTTACTGTTCATTTCACATACATTTATACCATTGACAAACAACCATAACTATTTAAATTGTTACATCGTTTTTATCAATACACTTTGGTAATTTCCTTGTAAAATAGAAAGCCTGTTATCTGCTTACATTTTAAAACAGTACAATAAATAAATGAAGTATTGATCGTTGGTCTGGTAATTTGATAAAGTGTTTACTTGAGACGATCAGTCTGGATTTTAAACTGTTTAACGAGTTTCATGTGAAAGCACGGCCGACATAGGCTAGGAATTTCTAGTGACCAGAATGTCAGGCTGATAACAAATTAGAACTCGGCGGTGTGTGGGGATGAAACCTCTTATTAGTTCAACGGACAAAAGGCGATTACCAGCAGGCTCTGTGGAGAGCTTCAAGCAAGGCAGGGCACTTAAGACGCCTTGGTCATCCCCTACACATTTGTCCGTTTCCAATCGTCTCGCCATTGTCTTGCCATTGGATCAAGATGGACATAGGTGAGAGAGTGACGTCGAAGAATTAGGCAACTACATAACTTAAATTCAAGTCCTTGCGCAAATCACTTTCATCCAGTTACTCTGTTAGTGCTAGTTATTTATACATTTTCTATCGCCTGTCAAAGAAATAAATTGAATTAATGCATCTGTTTATCATGTGGTGTCTAGGTAATGTACAATGTCTGCAGTAGATCACTATTTTGTGTCTCATCGTGTTTTAGTGATACATTTCACTACAAAGGATAAATATCATATCCTTTAGATATGAGAAGAAGAAGAAGAAGAAGAAGAAGAAGAAGAAGAAGAAGAAGAAGAAGAAGAAGAAGAAGAAGAAGAAGAAGAAGAAGAAGAAGAAGAAGAAGAAGAAGAAGAAGAAGGAGAAGAAGAATAAGGAAGAAGGAGGAAAAGAAGGAAAAGCAGAAGCAAAAGCAGGAAGGAAGCAGAAAGAACAGAAGGAAGATGGGTTAAAGTAAAAAAAAAAGAAGAAATAAGAATACAAGAAGGGATAATAAAGAAGAAAATAAGGAAGAAGAAAGAATGGAGAAGAAAAGAGGAAAGTAAGACAGAAAAATAAAGCAAGTAAGAAGAAAGAAAAGATAAAGAAAATGAGAAATAAGGAAGGATAAAGGAAATAATGAAGGAAGCATAAAGGAAGAAATTATTGAAGGAAGAAAGGCATAAAGGATCGACGAAAGAAGGAGAAAATGATGAAAGCAAAAAAGGAAGGAAAAAGGAAGGAAGAAGGAAAGAAGAAAGAATGAAGGAAGGAAAGATTATGCGAAGCTTTCTGCTGAATGTCCAGATGACACTTGTGCACATAATTAACGTCTGTGGTACTTATTCAAGTTTAAAATAGAACGGGAAATTTTCAAGAGGAAAAAAACGAAGAAAAAAAAAGATGAGGAAAAAAAAAAACAGTTTATGTCAGCTTTACAAAACCAGTTACAATGAACAACTTTGATTTCACTGGCAATTAAGTGATTTTTTTTTTTTTTTTTTGGTATTCGTGTGGTTGTCTTTGATTGATGTATATGCTGATGAAAGCTCCGTAGCTGCAACCTTCCCTTTCCGTATGTGTTCGCCATACTGTGAATCTCGCTAGCTTACTTTCCTTTCGGTTTTATATCTTTCCATAAGATAAACACATTCCGGTCAGAATTCAGAACTTGGAGTTAGATGTCGATGTTTCAGAAGAAAACAAGAATTTTTGAAAATATAGTTTAATTTTGTACATGAATAAATGTAGATTTCTGTATCTGGTATTTTTCAATCCATGTGCCGTGAAATTTTGACCACTGTATGTGATAGCAAGCGAGCTAACCATACCAGTATTTTTTAATCCATGGGCCGTGAAATTTTGACTACTGTATGTGATTGCAAGCGAGCTAACAGTACTAGTATTTTTCTATCCATGTTCCGTGAAATTTTGACCATTGTATGTGATAGCAATCGAGCTAACCACACTAGTATTTTTCAATCCATGAGCCGTGAAATTTTGACTACTGTATGTGAAAGCAAGCGAGCTTACCACACTAGTATTTTTCAATCCATGGGCCCTGAAATAGTGACCACTTTATGTGATAGCAATCGAGCTAACCACACTAGTATTTTTTAATCCATGGGCCGCGGCCTATGGAAAAAAAATTGAGGTGGACTGCGGAAAGGGTCTACATATCGTGTAACGTGGTCTGTATGCCGTTTGTCTCTACCTGGATTACAGTCTATACGATTACCAAATCAAAGATGAGAATCAAACAGGTGCTAGTGAAATTAAACATAACAGATCAGCAGAGATCGAGGGAGAAACGGCATGATCACAAGAACTGTTGGAACAACACCCATCGTCACATTTATTCAGAAAAAAATAATGAAATAGTTTGGCCATCTAATAAGAATGAAACCAACGATGCCAGCAGCAAGAGAGTACAACCTGAAAATCGAAACACCAAGATGGGGGGAAGACCGAGAAGAAACTGGATTAGAGGAGTCACCTTGAGATTGCATAACATCACGACGTATCAAACGACAGAGGGCGCCCTGACCCGGCTGTTGATTGTCTGGTAAACTGCGACGACTAGCGGCATTAGCAGATATTGACAAAAGAAAGGTTTGAGGTTTTGAACAACGGATCAACATCATGGCACCCATAAGTGCTTCCTTTTTACTTCTCAGCAGAGTGCACAGGCTCTGTAGCACCGGCGAGGATCTTGAAATACTTTGGGTAAATTTTTAACTCAAAATTTTGCCCGAGCATCGCCGTTAGGCTACTCTTTTCGATTTCCAACTGCCAAGGGATTTTTTTACATTTGCAACAATGCACATGGGCGTCCGATCTCATTACCCAGAGACCGGGGGGGGGGGGAATTACTAGAGTCTAAGTCACGTGAAAAAATCCCAGCCCTCACGGGGATTGACCCGGAACTTCTAGCACTCGAGACGGACACCATGTCCCGAGACCACGTCGGACAAAAGAAAGAAGAAGCTGAAAATGAGGATCTTCTTAAAGGCAAGTTTCCCTATTTATGGTGCGCCGCGGGTGAGAAAATGTTGAGCAACACTGCTGTAAACCATTGTGACATTGGATTAGATTGGTAAGCACAAACACTTACAGTCAGGCTTGTACACTTGGGGTTCTTTCCCCCCTCACGGGGCAGATGTCAAACAATTGCTAACATCCATGCAAATTCGAGACACTGTAATATTTGTTTAAACGGGCAATGTTTCTATAAACAAGCTCTAATATTGATTATTTTTCCAGCCAGTGAGAATAATATTGACCAAATTCCGAATGTGTATTGTTTGCAGCCGTTGGCGTTTTCTGCAGTTACATGACCTGAAAGCTTTTCAAGAGCGTTAAAAATAAATCATTTAGCAAACGTTGTGTGTGAAAAGCGACCTCATAAGATTATCATTTTCATTGCCGTTAAGAGGCGACATTTATAGCAAGCAAATCTCCACAAGATCAGTGTGTTATTTCGGAATATAAATTATTGTTTGCGTTAATGTTTTAGAGATGTTTTTATTTCTTTCGCCATAAATATATTTCTTTATCTCTTGGGCTCAGGGCTCCAGTTTAGGAATTTATGAAATTATAATAGAGATGCCGAGGTTAGTTGAGTATCCTTTACAGGACGCCGCAGAGCCAACCCCAGCATTTGTTTTGTTGTGTTTTTTTCTAGGTAAATGTTACTTTCAGAAGTTTGCCTTTGCTTCTGAATGGTCAGCTCTCGGTAGCACTGTTGAAATCAACGCAGGACAAACTGTCCGCAGCTGGGATCGGACATTGCACCCCGGCAAACATAGCGCGTTCGCAACGCCTAAGCATGTGCTAATAGTCAATCTACACTGGTACCTACATTTACGTTCGTTTTTGGTATACACTCAACTTGGTATACGTCCTGTTCAGACACGAAAACTGTGTTATGTATGTGACGTCTGTTCGAAATACGACCTGTGTGCTGGAACTAGCATGAGTCAAAAGTATCCACGACAACGTGATCTGTCTTTGTTAACCGCTCTCTTACAAACCACGGAGAGATGTTAGTGACTTTGCAGAGAAGTATCACCCAGCAAAGCAGAAACAAAGTTCTTTGGACACATTGTTGGTGAAAGTCAAACCTGATGAGCCTCAACCAGGCCCAGTTAACAACACGACACACAGACACATGCATACATACACCCTTCCCCCCCCCCACACACACACGCACACATAACCACACTCACACGCACATAAGAGAGAGAGGGGGAGAAAGAGAGAGAGGGGAAAAAGATGGAGAGGGAGAAAGAGAGAGAGGGGGAGAAAGAGAGAGAGGGGAGAAAGAGAGAGAGAGGGAGAAAGAGAGAGAGAAAGAGAAAGAGAGAGAGAAAGAGAAAGAGAGAGAGAGAGAGAGAGAGAGAGAGAGAGAGAGAGAGAGAGAGTTGTTGTTGTTGTTATCGATCCAGCGGCGCATGAGCTTTCGCCCTTTGGCCCAATGCCATGTAGTGGAATTTGCATGTTTTCACAAGCTGTTCTTTTCCTCCGTACAAGGTGTTCCACTTGTCTGGTCTCGGAGGGAGTAGCGTTCTTCTTGTCTCACTGAGTTTTGGGCACTCAAAGAGATGGTGTTCAACAGTTTCGTAGGGGTAGTTACATAGCTGGCACTCTGGGGAGTGTTGTGGCTGTATTCTGTTTAGGTGTCCATTGAGTGGAGTAGGTTGCGTTCTAAGTCTGAAGATGGTGGCCTGGTCCCTTCTTGTTAGATGGTTAATGCTGTCATTAGGATCAGGGCCAGACATATGTCTATAAACCTCTCTTCCAGTGTCTCCCATGGCCCATCTGTTCAACCAAGTCTCTTTGTTTATAGCTCTTATCAGTGTTTTTGCTGTCTGGAGGGTTGTCGCTGTAGGTGGTTGTTCTTGTGTTGCTCCTTTCTTTGCCAATCTGTCAGCTCTGTCATTACCTGGTGTGCCGGAGTGACCTGGAATCCACTGCATCACTATTCTGATGTTGTATGAGGTAATAAGCTGATCGGCATCCAGGATTATCTTGGCTATGTCAGTTCTGCAGCGTTCATTGCCCTCCAGAGCTTGAAGGGCAGACATTGACTCTGTGAAGATGACAATATTTTGGACCTTTGAGGGGTAAACATCCATTACAGTCTTTAGGTGGTATACTGCTGTTTCCAGTGCAATTATTTCAGCTTCATAGTTTGAACAGAATTCCCCGCATGCATCAAAAATCTCTTCAACAGATCCATCGGGATAACCTATGTAGATTCCGTAACCTGCTTTAATGGTAGCTTTAAATGCTGATCCATCAGTATAGACATGTATCCATTCTTGGGGGTAAGAATCAACGGTCTTTAGTGATGAGTTCATAAGAGCGATTGGGTCGGACTGTTCGGTTTCCTCAGAGAGAGAGAGAGAGAGAGAGAGAGAGAGAGAGAGAGAGAGAGAGAGAGAGAGAGAGAGAGAGAACCAAAATTTCAGATTGGTGAAGTTTAATTGGCATGTAACTCTCTTCTCAAACCATAATTTCTCCTCCTCATCCTTTCTCGGTCCCCATCACTCGACACTCAGAAAGGTAAAATGACTTTGAATTTTCATTTCCTTTATCTAACTGATATTTTTTTTTTTTTTTGAATTTTAGTATTAGGATGTATATAAATTATGGAATGCACCCATATCCATATTTAATGTGCTAACAACAATAGGAATTTTTTTCATGCGAACGGAATTATGACTCTCCCTGTATTTCTTGTGGAAAACTCATTTGCTATACGTTCTGCTTGGTATATGTCCTGCTTGAAATATTTACTGTTTGGTATACGTCCTGTCTTATATACGTCCTGTCTGTTATACGTCCTGTCTGTTATACGTCCTGTCTAATATATGTCCTGTCTAATATACGTCCTGTCTAATATACGCCCTGTTTCATATACTTGCCTGATATATGTCATGTATAGTATCCGTCTTGTCTGATATATGTGTTGTGTGATTTACTCCTGTTTGTTAAATGTCCTCTTTGGTGTACATGGAATGATCCGGACGGATTAAGGACGTGTGTTAAGGTACCACCATAATTAAAGGCTTGCTGAAATAGTTTTTGATGAGGGGAAAGGCACCAATATTACAACTTAAAATGAAATATGGACAAATATAAAACGAAACGAAAAGTAGATCAGCAAGCTTCACAATATAACAAACAAACGGGAACGTTGCGGCTATGGAACTTACAAAGGCTTGCTGAAATAGTTTTTGATGAGGGAAAAGGTACAAATATTACAACTTAAAATGAAATATGGACATATATAAAACGAAACGAAAAGTAGATCAGCAAGCTTCACAATATAACAAACAAACGGGAACGTTGCGGCTATGGAACTTACAAAGGCTTGCTGAAATAGTTTTTGATGAGGGAAAGGTACAAATATTACAACTTAAAATGAAATATGGACAAATATAAAACGAAACGAAAAGTAGATCAGCAAGCTTCACAATATAACAAACAAACGGGAACGTTGCAGCTATGGAACTTACATACATAAATCAAACAAAACAATACACACAATCACTTACATGACGTGTCCAGAAGCAGCCACATTGATGTCTTGCCAGCGGAATAAAGAGACATGTTGGTCACGAGAATAAATCTTAGATGAAGCTGTGTTGAAATTTCAGTCTCCTGGGTGTTCGAGTTCCCAAGATGAAAATAAAGATGTCAACCTAAAAGTAAGCCAAAGCAAAACGGGCCAGCTATATTTAAAAAGGAACACAGGGGAAGTAAACTGTGACAATAATACTTTCCCCGCACAGGATTGTTGGCTACATAAGGCTGGTGCAGCTGTTAGGGGCGCCCAGCTACAATTGCTTTATGCTGAATGTTGAATTGAGAATCAACATCACGCCACTTGGGACACTCCCATAAGCGCTCAGTCCCCATCTTCACCAGCAAGCGAAGAGTTCAAATTTCGATGGTACCAGTAACTGTCTGACTGTGCACCCGTCTCGCCTTTACCGTGAGTGTTGAGCGTCGACCAGATCCCCTGGTCCCCACAACGCAATTCTCCTCAGACCGTAATTATCTATGTGTGCCTCCGCACTGTTCACTCGCCCTAAAAGGGCCCTCACAACATCTAGCTTGTAGTACATCAGTTCACCACCAAATGGTGCAGAACCGGTCAGTCCTTCTGCAAAAATCTTGTCTGAACAAAAATCCGGCTCCTTGTGGATTTGAACCCACTACCTTCTGATCCTCAGTTTGTAGCTGCTACCTCATGGTGGCTCCCTTTGCATCATATACTGTTAATTAAATACAGCTCATTTTTACTATTAGTAACATTGCGACATTCGATAGGTCTGTCACCGCTCCTTTGGTAGTTATAGCTGTATATAATGTGATTAATTGGTTGTACACACGCCAACGCGTCCATGCAATCGACATTTAGCAGTATTTAGATTTTATAGCACAAGTTTCTTCAATAATCTTCTTCTTCTCTCAATTTCTAGCTATGCCATTACACACAAGTCTTTCGCTAATCGATTACACTATTGATTGTATGTTAATCGGAAAATTGCCCAGATCGTCCGAAACCGGGCGGACAAGTTCATACATGCTCAGATTTCCACCACAATTTGTTGAGAATGTAAAGTTTTTATCAAAACACGTTTTGCGACAAAGGGAGAATCACGAAACATGCACTGAAATGGGAACAAAAAGAGAGATGAAATAGAACTTTCAAGAAAAATACGGAGACGGATATTGTTGACAGAGGCTAAGGGCCTGGATTGGATTCCATCCTTGATATCTAGAGGATTGGGGAGCTGTGTCGTTTCCAGGCATGGCGTTCTCCTCGAGTACTGGAGGTCTCGTTTTCAAGTCCCGGTAAAGGCTAGTATTTTTTTTTTCACGTATGTTATTAGTAATTTCCCCTGGTCTCTGTGTAGTAAGATAGGACACCCGTGTGTATTGTTGCGCACGCAAAAAAAAAAAAAAAAAAAAAAACTTGGTAGTTGGAAATCGAAAAAGAGTAGCCTAACGGCACTGCCCGGGCAAAAGTTAGAGCTAAAAATCTACCCAAAGTATCTCAGGATCCTCACCGATGCTACAGAATTTTCGGACTCGGACTTATACCAGAAGTAGAATGGAGCACGTATGGGGCACTACATTTGTGCCATAATGTTGATCCGTCGTCTAAACCGTCTATCCAAAGGATCGTACAGGACAGAACGGAATGGAGGACTGACATCGAGTCCTGTGTGATGTTTAACAACACTATATGACAAAAATGAATGCACTCGGGTCATTCTCATATGTACTTCGTCTCCTTCCTCAAATGCCAACGAAGTTCCCATAATAATGATGCCAGCTGCAACTTGACAAAGAGTTAAAATCGTCCAGACCCCATCTTTCAGCCGAATCATTTTATTCAGATATGGACATTCAGATATGAATGCTCTCTTTGTTCAGTTGCACTGTTTTCAGAGCTTTCTCAACCCACCCGCTGCATCATGACCACGAAGGCAATGATGATAATGATAATCACTGTAATAATGATGATAATGATGTTGATGATGATCACGATAATAATAATGATGATGATGTTGATGATGATCACGAAAATAATGATGATTATGATGTTGATGATGATCACAATAATAATGATGATGATGATGATCACGATAATAATGATTATGATGATGATGTTGATGATGATCACGATAATAATGTTTATGATGATGTTGATGAAGAAGACAACGAAGATGATGATGATGATGACGACGATGATGATGATGATGACAACGAAGATGATGATGATGATGATGATGACGATGATGATGATGATGATGATGATGATGATGATGATGATGATGATGGTAATGATGATGAAAACGATGATGATGTCGAGGATGATGATGTCAGGACAGGTGAAGAAAGATCCATTGTTGCATTGTGCATACGGTTCTTAGCTTAAATCTTTGAAATCCCCTGTACTGTTAATGTGAAGGTAAGAATGAAACTTTGAGCCAGACTGATCTAGTCAGACTGATAAGGTTTTTCAAGGATCTATCCATGTATAATAATAGTGAAAGGGGCTTACGCCTGGTTTAATTGCGCAGTTATAATATTAATTATTATTATTGTGTGCTGAATATTAAAGTATAAAATCATTTTTAAAATAATTGGAAACATATGAACACATGCATCAAAAGCGGCCGCCTGGACACAGTATGAATAAACGAACGAACGAACTTTTTTTTTCAAAGGGTTACAAGTTGGACACGCAAGCCCGTCTTATATTCGGCCTTCCAAGCACTAATATTTTAGGTCACAATTGCATGTTATCAATAATGCATGTTATGTTTATATATATATATATATATATATATATATATATATATATATATATATATATATATATATATATATATATATATATATATATATATATATATATATAAAGAAACAATGCATACAGGCATCTTGCATACACACTCCGAATATACACTTACACATACACTCGTATATGCTCATACATGCGCGGATACCAGAACATCCACACATATACGCACACTGATATAAACATTCTCAGACTAATGCATACCTGCACTCATGCTCATGGAGACATAAAAATGCATGTTCTCAAACTCATACACACATTCATACACACATTCATACACACATTCATACACACATTCATACACACATTCATACACACATTCATACACACATTCATACACACATGCACAAACCCCTTTATGCACACATACACTCATACATACACAAGCACACCATTCGCGCATCCACATCCACACACACACACACACACACACACACATGCACTCTTATGCATACATACATACATACACTGATACACACTTATATACATTCATACAAACACCCACGCTCATATGTCCACATACATAAGACTGAGGCATGCCAACGCGTTTATACATACCCACACATACCCGCGCCTGAATACATATACATACTTACACTGACATGCATACAAACCCCAAACACCACTATATACACGCACGCATACACACACAAACACTTTTATATACGCAAGCACCTTACAGTGACCCATACACCCACAAACAACCTTAAACACTCTTACATACCCATTCAGTCCTAAACACAAGAACCTAATCATAACCAAGGACCAAGTTGGAGAGGGAGAGGCTCTACTCCTTGATAATTATTTGGAGAAGGGTCCCCCCTCCCCCACACCCCTAAGTATTGTAGGGTAGCTCAAATTGCGTTAAGCGTCCGCGATCCAATACAGGGCTACCAATACTAGGTCCCCCCCCCCCCACCCCTCCCACACCCCAGATTTGGGTTTTTATATGACACCTTGGGGGAATTCTGGGTTTAAAAAAAATTAGATATCCTTATATAAAAGTGGTAAATGTTTTGTTTCATAACCAAAAACTGTGTACATTTAAACAATCTGGGTTTGTTCTTTGCTTATGTATTGCTTGGGTTTTTGTACAGCTTAGCAGGATTTTTTTTTTAAATCCTATTGGCAGCCCTGATCCGATAGTTCACTTGTTCTATTCCTAACGCTCAGGAAACAGCAAACACAGACATAACGATCGTACTCGTTGAAAACAAGTCCTAGAAGTTGTAAAAGTTCAACCGGAACACCGTCCCAACTAAACTCAAACAGTAATCACTATGATACTAAACTGCGAAGTTCAGTGTAAGAAAATGTAGTGTGAGGCTACGGACACGGAAATCAATAAAGCATGATGAATTTAAAGAAGTCAGCCAAGTGATACAATAACTACACCAATGAAGTTGAATGTTAGCATTAGAAAGCATCTTTGCAATCGCCTGAAGACAAATTTTACATACAGTTTTTAACATAATTGTTGACGCAGTTTCAGCTGCTTTTCCTCTGCGGTTTAATCAATGACAAACGCAGAACAAACCAGCTTAAAACCCATGTTTAATTGTAAGCTCTTTCTTGGAATATCTACGATAAGATACATTTCTGGAAGCTTGGTGAAGTAAGAAGAAATATGTAAATAAATCTGCCATATCAATTCTACCGTTTGGAATCAGAAGTTCTAGTTTGTGTTACCAGAAGTTCTAGTATGTGTGATCAGAAGATCTAGTATGTGTGATCAGAAGATTTAGTATGTGTGATCAGAAGATCTAGTATATGTGATCAGAAGATCTAGTATGTGTGATCAGAAGATCTAGTATATGTGATCAGAAGATCTAGTATGTGTGATCAGAAGATCTAGTATATGTGATCAGAAGATCTAGTATGTGTGATCAGAAGATCTAGTATATGTGATCAGAAGATCTAGTATGTGTGATCAGAAGATCTAGTATGTGTGATCAGAAGATCTAGTATGTGTGATCAGAAGATCTAGTATGTGTGATCAGAAGTTCCGGTTTGTGTAATCAAAAGTCCCAGCATGTGTAATCAGAAGTTCCGGTTTGTATGATCAGAAGTTCTAGTATGTGTAATCAGAAGTTCCGGTTTGTATGATCAGAAGTTCTAGTATGTGTAATCAGAAGTTCCGGTTTGTGTGATCAAAAGTTCTAGTATGTGTAATCAGAAGTTCCGGTTTGTATGATCAGAAGTTCTGGTGTGTGTAAACAGAAGTTACAGTTTGTTTAATTATGAGTTCCAGTTTGGGTGAACAAAAGTTCCAGTTTTTTTTTTTAATCATGACTTCCAACTTGTGTGATCAGAAGTTCTAGTATGTGTGACCAAAAATTCTAGTTTGTGGGAATAGACATCCTAGTTTGTGTGACCAGAAATTCTAGTTTGTGCGACCAGAAATTCTTGTTTGCATGACCAGAAATTATGGTTTATGTGACCAAAAATTCTAGTTTGTGTGACCAGAAATTCTAGTTTGTTTGACAAGAAATTCTAGTTTGTGTGACCAGAAATTCTTGTTTGCATGATCAGAAATTATTGTTTGTGTGACCAGAAATTCTAGTTTGTGTGACCAGAAATTCTTGTTTGTGTGACCAGAAATTCTTGTTTGTGTGACCAGAAATTCTAGTTTGTGTGACCAGAAATTCTAGTTTGTTTGACCAGAAATTCTTGTTTGTGTGACCAGACATTCTTGTTTCTTTGACCTGAAATTCTAGTTTGTGTGACCAGAAACTCTAGTTTGTGTGACCAGAAACTCTAGTTTGTGTGACCAGAAATTCTAGATTGTGTGACCAGAAATTCTAGTTTGTGTGACCAGAAATTCTTGTTTGTGTGACCAGAAATTATAGTTTGTGTGACCAGAAATTCTAGTTTGTGTGACCAGAAATTCTAGTTTGTGTGACCACAAATTCTTGTTTGTTTGACCAGAAATTCTAGTTTGTGTGACCAGAAATACTGGTTTGTGTGACCAGAAATTCTAGTTTGTGTGACTAGAAATTCTTTTTTGTGTGACCAGAAATTCTAGTTTGTGTGACCAGAAATTCTAGTTTGTGTGACCAGAAACTCTAGTTTGTGTGACCATAAATTCTTGTTTGTTTGACCTGAAATTATAGTTTGTGTGACCAGCAATTCTAGTTTGTGTGACCAACAATTCTAGTTTGTGTGACTAGTTTGTTTTCTTTGTGTCAGGGCCTGCGACATTACAACGCTCTTACTCCACTAAGCATCTTGTTTATAGTGACTATTTTCCTCTCTCAAAAGTCGGAACAACTCACTTTTCTGGGCCCTGACCCCGCCCATGTACACAAGCATGAATGACGGAGGCGGGACAGGACACAGTGATTAGACGGTGAGCCTCTGCCTAAAACTATCAGACCTTCAAGCGTAAGTGGAAGGGGTGTAAGTCTTGTGTATATGTTAGAGTGCTGAAATATACACAGGAGCTTTTCTGAGGCACTTAGTATATAGTATTATTGTTTGTTGGTGGGTCACAGCCGTCTAGGATTTTGCTTAGGAACTGAGTGTATGGTAGAGGGTAGAGTTCCGTATTTGCAGCGACACGTAGAATGCACCGTCTCGTGAGACTTAGGTTCAGTTTGTCCTGAATTTGGTTTGGGTTAGGCCTAGTTGCAGATTTTCTGGGGTCGTTAAAATCTTAAACTTGCTGTAGTATAAAGGTCGCGTCACGGGAGAATGAGTTCTTGATGTCCTGAGGTCGTTAATGTGTGTCATAAAATGACCCCCATCGAACACAGCCACGGCGACACCCCTCTTTGCCGACATCGACTCGGCTGACCAAGTATGAACGAAAAGTTGCGTAGTGTGTAAATGGGCGGGGCAGGGCCCGAAATTGTGATAAGAACCCGAAAGTCTTATTTTTTTTTTTTTTTTTTTGCAATCGTTATTTAGTTTTTAAATCTTCGCGAAGTTATTCTCATTCGGATGTTTCCATTGTTCCACTTAAGTCGAAAATTTAATTCACTGATTACTGCTATTGTTGTTGCTTTTACCAAGAAAATACTGGCTCGGTCAGCCGTCTACTGATGCTCGTCACCACGTATGTCTTCCTTCTTATCCTATGTACTTTCTGGGTTAATCAGTACTTTCAGGGCTATTTTTTATTTTGTGTCGCCGACGTTGTCTGTGTAATTTAAAAGTTTCAACTCGTCTACGGCAATATCTACACCTGAAAATGTGTCTGAATATCTGTCTGAATGTCAGTCTACCTTCCCGTCTGTCTGTCTCCTTTTTTTTTTCTCTCACTTCTCTATTTTCTCTCTCCCTCCTTCTCTCTATCTTTCTTCCTGTTTCCCGCTCTCGCTCTCTATCTCTATGCTCGTTCGTTCGTTCTCTTTCTCTCTCTCTATCTATCTATCTATCTATCTATCTATCTATCTATCTATCTATCTATCTATCTATCTATCTATCTATCTATCTATCTATCTATCTATCTATCTATCTATCTATCTATCTATCTATCTATCTATCTATCTATCTATCTATCTATCTATCTATCTATCTATCTATCTATCTATCTATCTATCTATCTATCTATCTGTCTGTCTGTCTGTCTGTCTGTCTGTCTGTCTGTCTGTCTGTCTGTCTGTCTGTCTGTCTGTCTGTCTGTCTGTCTGTCTGTCTGTCTGTCTGTCTGTCTGTCTGTCCGTCCGTCCGTCCGTCCGTCCGTCCGTCCGTCCGTCCGTCCGTCCGTCCGTCCTTCCGTCCGTCCGTCCGTCCGTCCGTCCGTCCGTCCGTCCGTCCGTCCGTCCGTCCGTCCGTCCGCCCGCCCGCCCGCCCGCCCGTCCGTCCGTCCGTCCGCCCGCCCGCCCGCCCGCCCGCCCGCCCGCCCGCCCGCCCGCCCGCCCCGCCCGCCCGCCCGCCCGCCCGCCCGTCCGTCCGTCCGTCCGTCTGTCTGTCTGTCTGTCTGTCTGTCTATCTAATCTCTATCTATCTAATCTATCTCTCTCTCTCTCTCTCTCTCTCTCTCTCCCTCTCTCTCTCTCTGTCTCTCTCTCTCTCTCTCTCTTACACATCACATGCGTACACACATGAACAGCAGTATCTGTAATGTTGCTATAGCTCATTGTTCTAACTACTCTAACCACCCTTCTTGTTATGTGCTCTTTGAGTTAAACTATCTTAGATCTATCATCTACTTCATTAATAAGCACCTTAAAAGTGTGATAGAAATTAAAACAACCATGCTATTATCTTGTCACCTGTCAATAGTTTCCTCTAGCGTGTCAAGTGTATTATACATGTGACATTATGGTGCAGACAAACACGGTGACATCATAATGACCGTTTAAAGATGGCTGCCCCACTTTTGCCATGCACTACGGAGGAGCAGCGCTCTGTTCCCTTTTTTGTTGTTGTGAAAAAGGGAATCTATAAAAATACATTTTGACGTTCTAAACAACAATACTGACATGGTTATTGCAATATATATCTATCTATCTATTATATTTAAAGAGTTTCATTCGAAATCCCTCGTAATAACCTATTATATAAAGTTAGTTGCGTATCGTTTACAGGAAGTTGCAGAACCAACCCCTCATTCTTTGGCTGTTGAGGTTTTTTCTAGGCAAATACCTTTTTTATATATAGAAGATCTAAATAAAATAAATGTCTTGTACTGAAGGCTTTAACGGCCTGAGAGTTTCCCCTAGCTCCTAGATAAGGAAACACACAACACGTGTCTGTAACCCACTTGTGTCTAAGAGAACACAGTTTGACAGATTGCATGTATTTATATGCCTAGATCAAAGCAGCATAACCTTTATATAGAGACCCAGTACCTGCTTCAGAGATTCTCACACGCTGCTCCAGAGATCCGTTGTCTCCGCTATAATTTTCATGAGAGGTGAGATGGTAAAGCGAACCATATACTTACCCACTCAAACCTCCAGGTCCTGTTGGTCTGCCATCAGCACTAACATTCTTTAGTCTCACGGTGTCAAACCTCCAGATCCTGTTGGTCTGCCATTGACATTGAGATTCATTGGTCTAACAATGTCAAACCTCCAGATCCTGTTGGTCTGCCATTGACATTGAGATTCCTTAGTCTCACGGTGTCAAACATCCAGATCCCGTTGGTCTGCCATCAGCATTGAAAATGTTTAATCTCACGGTGTCAAACCTCCAGATCCTGTTGGTCTGCCATTGACATTAAGATTCATCGGTCTAACAATGTCAAACCTCCAGATCCTGTTGGTCTGCCATTGACATTGAGATTCCTTAGTCTCACGGTGTCAAACATCCAGATCCCGTTGGTCTGCCATCAGCATTGAAAATGTTTAGTCTCACGGTGTCAAACCTCCAGATCCTGTTGGTCTGCCATTGACATTGAGATTCATCGGTCTCACGGTGTCAAACCTCCAGATCCTGTTGGTCTGCCATTGACATTGAGATTCTTTAGTCTCACGGTGTCAAAACTCCAGATCCTGTTGGTCTGCCATCAACATTGAAATTCTTTAGTCTCACGGTATCAGACCTCTAGATAATGTTGGTCTGCCATTAGCTTTGAAAATCTTTAGTCTCACGGTGTCAAACCTCCAGGTCCTGTTGGTGTGCCGTCAGCACTGACATGCTGTAGTCTCACGGTATCAGACCTCTAGATAATGTTGGCCTGCCATTCAAACATAGATCTTCTGACCTCAGGATGTCAGACTTTTTAAACAGCAGCCTGGAGGTGATTAGCCGCACGCACACGTGTGGCAAAGTGTATGATTAAACAGTGAACTAGGTTTAATCCCTATAGGATGCATGATTAACCCCCCCCCCCCCCACCCCCACCCCCACCCCCAACGGCTAACAAGTCTGTAAGATCAGTTAAAACACGTTGGGGATGAACAAGATTCAGATGTTATTTTACTGAGCGTGCCGCCGCAAAGAAACACGTATAGAGAGAGAGAGAGAGAGAGAGAGAGAGAGAGAGAGAGAGAGAGAGAGAGAGAGAGCGCAAAAACGGCACGAGGGGGTAGATGGGTTGCGGGCAGACAGCCCACTTCGTTTTCTATGGAGTGGTAGGTCCATTGGGGGATAGGGGGTGGGGGGGGGGGCCTTAAGTCTTCTTTCTGCTCTCAATAATAATAATAATAATTGCTGTTATTATTACTATTACTATTGTGTGCTATATAGTAGATATATATAACAAAAAAGTTGAAAGGGGCTTAAACTTTGTTAAAAAGACAATAAATATTGATGATGATGATAATGATGGTTATTATTATTATTATTATTATTATTATTTTTATTATTATTATCATTATTATATGCGTGTCTATCTTTCTATCACACATGAACGGTCCTATTCACACATCGAAGGCGTATTCTCACATCAACTGCTGTGTTCACACATCAGCGACAGAATTCGCACATCATCGGCAGGATTGACACATCAGTGGTATGATTCACACATTATCGGCAGTATCAATACATCAACAGCAGTATTCACACACCAGTATTAGTATTCACACATCAATGGCAGTTTTCACACATTAGTGGCAGTATTAACACAACAACAGCAGTATTCACACATCACTGGCATTATTCATACGTCAACCGCAGTATTCACACACCAATGACAGTATTCACAAATAGCGGTAATCACACATATATACCAAGATTCACACATCAATGGCATGACTCACAAATCGATGCCAGGATTCACACATCAATGGCATGACTCACACATCAATGGCAGGACTCACACATCAATGGCAGGATTCACACAACTGAAATATTCACACAACAACAGCAGTATGCACACATCAATGGCCGTATTCACACAACAACGGCCGTATTCATGCATCAACGGCCGTATTCACACATCTAGGGCAGTATTCACACATGAACTGCAGTATTCACACATCCAAGGCAGTTATCATACTTCAGTGGCAGTATTAGTCTGTTTTTGTATTTTTGTTTGTTTTGTGTGTGTGTGTGTGTGCGTGCGTGCGTGTGCGTCTGTGTGTGTGTGCGTGTGTGCGCGCATCTGTGTGTGTGCGCGTGTGCGTGTGCGCGCGCATGTGTGTGTGCGTGTTTGCGTGTGTGCGAATACGTGTGTGTAAGCGTGTGTGTGCGTGTGTGTGTGCGTGCGTGTGTGTGTGCGTGCGTGTGTGTGTATGTGCGTGCGTGCGAATGTGTGTGTGTGGGTGCGTCTGGGGTGTGCGTGTGTGTGCAGCTTTTGAAAACACCAAGAGCCATAGACATAAAGTGAGGCGTGGGGGAATGGGACTAATGGGTGCGGGATGCTGGAGAGATAGTATAAAGTGAATAGAGGGAGGGAAGAGAAAAAGAATATAGAGAAGGCAGAGAGAAAGAGATACAATCTGAGAAGGAAGAAAGGATGAGAGAGAGGGGAGGTGAGAAAATAGGACATACGCAGAAAGAGAGAGAGAGGGGGGAGGGGGCAATAGGGGGCTGGAGGGAAATACAGGGGAAGAGAAGAGTAATATTATATAGAGAGAAAAGCTGAGATATGGCACAGAGAGAGTGTTGGGGAACAGAAAAAGAAACAGACAGACAGACGGACAGCACACAGACACACAGACATAGAGGGATGGGCAAAGAGGCACAGTGATCGTGACGATAAAAGATAGACCTCTCTGTCACGTTTCGGCGTCCACGTCGTAACTATATATATTTCCTGGATCATACCTGACTAACAGCTGAACGTATTCGCAAAAGTCAACCGTTTTAAGTGGCATCACCATGATCTCCTGTGTAGATACCGAGCTCAATCGTATAAGTGCAAGAGAAAAAATTTATTAAGGCAGGCCCGTCAAGAATCACACGGCAGCAACAAATTGTAATCCAGAAACTAAATCTATCTCAACTATGTCTTGAGCCACGGAGTCTTTTAGCCGGTCGGTGCTGTCACACGTCAGTTTCATACTAGCGCCAGGGCATACATGTGTGCAAGGAAATTAGCAAGATGATAGGTTTGCAGGTAAAACTACCGTTGAGGAGGGACGTGCCATGGACCACGCCAGTATACTGAATGCTCTACTAGAACTTGGACGTTTGCGTAACCCAGATGAGGACTTTGAATCAGCAGCCATGTCTAGACTGCAAGAACAGAATTTTAAAACGGGGTGTGGCCAGACAAGAGCAAGACGCATGAAGCAAAAGAAAGAATAAGAAACCAATACAGAACTTGCATCGTCGGCCGCATCTCGTTGAATGACTTATTAACGAGGGGATCGGAGCACTAAAGAACTGAGTGGTTTGATGTACAATAGAGATAATCTGTCGACTAACTAACTAACTATGTCTCTAGTCAAATATATTTGAGAACCGCTGGACTACGTGCACTCACGATAGTGGTGCTAACCAGCAACATGACTCGGTGTTACAAATTACAGCTTTCCCAATCGTTTCCGCTCTGACTTCCTCTCTGGTGTTCTTTGCCAGTTTGGTCGCACCTCTTGCCAGCAGTTACGTTACAAGTTGTACGAGGTGCATATATGTTCATTTTGGATGCACGTTTTCGCAATGACATTGTACACCATCATCATCCACTATCATCCCGATCATCATCATCTTCATCCTCATCATCGTGTTTGACCGTTTATTGTGTCATATAATAATGCGCAATAGGCTTTTTTTTTTAATCTTCTTTGAAATCACGGAAAGAATCTAGACCAGCATTTGGCTACTCTCATTAACGTCTGGGGCATGGTGTCCGCCTTCAGTACTGGAGATTCAGACTTCAACCTCCGGTAAGTGCTGGGATTTTTTAGTGAGATCGGACGCCCGTGTGCATTGTTGCGCACATAAACAATCGCTAGGCAGTTGGAAATCGAAACAAGTAGCCTAACAGCGCTGCCCGGGCAAAAATTAGGATTTTAAAAATCTACCCAAAATTATTTCAGGATCCTCGCCTGTGCTACTGAGCTTCTTAGGGCTCAGACTTGAGTTAGAAGAAGAACGGAGCACTTATATGTTATTACCCGTATGCCATGATGTTGATCATGTGTTCAAACCTTCAAACCTACATCAACGTCTGTATTAGTGTTTCTTTTAAAATTCCACGTTGCATCAATCCATTTGTTTACCCTTTGCCACTGGCCAACGTAAACTCATAATTATCTCTATACTCCGATAGTTCAATGGATTCCATATTTTTGTCCTGTGTTAATTATGTTTTTACATAATTATTTCTTTTAAAATTAAAGTCGAGAAGATCGAGTTCATTGCACCAGGTTTATCCCCACGTGGGATCATACTGCATATCAAAAATTACTTCTCTCATGCGTTTACGTCCCCTCTTTCACTTCTCTCTCGTCTATTTCTTTCTCTATTTTTCTACCTACATTTTTACATTATACACTCTTTCTCTTCCTCTGTCTTCCCTTCTATCTCGGTACCACCCCCTCTCTCTCTCTCTGTCCGTGTCCCACTTTCTCTTCATCTCTCGTCCTCTCTTCCCTCTCTTTCTTGCTATCTATTCGCTAGGTCTTCGTCTCCTACCTCTCTTTCTTGATTTCTGTCTTCCCTCTATCTATTCTCTTTCTATTCGCTCTTTCTTCCCTCTCTTCCTTTTTTCAGCCCCATTTTTCGCTCTCTCTTCCTCTCTTCCCTCACTTGCTTGATGTCTTTCTTCCCCTTATGTAGTATTCGCTCTCTCTTTCCCTCTTCCCTCACCCTAGACTCATATTCTTTTAGACCAGTATGTACTCGACCATCAGCATCACGCCGGTCGC
>CAJHNH020002777.1:85000-94508 GCA_905116865.2 Candidula unifasciata
AAAGTGCATACCAGATCCCACCCTGACAACCCTCACTAGACACTAGATTACCCGTCCAAGACACTATATTTTTTTTTTTTTTTTTTTGGTTCATTGGGTGCAGTTAACATTTTGTTAACCAACGTAATTTGTACAAAGAAACTAGACCACAATTATAATAGATACTGCTCGTCGTAGGTTGATCGTGGTAGTTTTTTTTTTTTTTTTTTTTTTTTTTTTTCAAAAACGGATGGATGGAGGAATGAATGTCTGGCGATCTGCTGCCCAATTGTCCGCAACGTTGATCGAACCCGGCGCCCTGAAATTACGAAGCGTGTCGTAGCGCCCAAGCCACATAATACTGCCCATAATATCGTCAACAGTACAGTTCCCTTCCACGCCAGTGGCAGATCGGACATATGATGCCAGTAAAGGAGGTACATGGCTTTTTCCTCACTCTTTCAGATGTTTTGGGCATATAGGGCTAGACTTATATTTTATTGACCAATCAGCACTCGGCGATTGATGTGATCAGCATCACTCCTCCTGCCTTTTCTTCCCAGGGCTGTGCCTGGTACCCATTTAAAGCTGGGTCCACCTGGGAACCAATGTTATTTTCGAAAAAAAAGGACCGGTCCCATTCTGATTTGAATCCACGATTTTCATATCTTCAGGCGATCGTCTAGCCACTACACCATAGCGGCTCCACATATGTGGCTCGCTATATGTTGTTATAGATCAATTGACAATCGACTGGCGTTGTGGTGAGCATCATGCCGGGCTCTTTACTTCTGAGGACATATCCTACCGCTAAATTTTAGCTGATTCGATTCTGGAGCCAAAATTAATTATAACCCCACAAAAAAAAGGTTTTACTGAGGAATGAATGAATGAACGAATGAATAAATAAATGAATGAATGAATGAATAAATAAATAAATAAATAAATAAATAAATAAATAAATAAATAAATAAATAAATAAATAAATAAATAAATAAATAAATAAATAAATGAACGAATGAATGAATGAATATACGAATGAATGAATGAATGAATGAACGAATAAACGAATGATTGAATGAATGAGTGAATAAATGAATGAATGAATGAATGAATAAACGAATGAACGAATGAATAAATGAATAAATAAATGAATAAATGAATGAGTGAACGAATGAATGAATGAATGAATGAATGAATGAATGAATGAATGAATGAATGAATGAATGAATGAATGAATGAATGAATGAATGAATGAATGAATAGGTGAATAAATGAATAAATGAATGAATGAATTAAGGAATGAATGAATTGAGAACTTGCATCACTGCACTTTGGACATTTCCATACATGTTCCATCCTCTTCTTCGGAAGCCAATCAATTGTTGACATGTTAATAGTACCAGTTGCAACCTTGAAATTAAAAGTTCGCTTGGTTTCCCCCTTAATGTTGAATATCTTCCAAAATCTCTACCCCACCTCCCACAACTTTTTTTTAAAAATAAGTTTGTCGATGTATGGATTCCCTGTATTTTCTATTGCACTGTCCATTTAATCTCTTCCCCCCGTCCGCTTTATCATTAAGTAGCCCACCCCCCCCCCCCCCAGAAAAGAAGCAGCAGCTATTCTATCAACTGCTCGTTACCTAGCACACCTGAATACTTGGATAGAAAATCCATGATATTCTTCTGATCTGAGTCTTATCAAGCGATACAAACTACTCTGGGCACAGGACACTGCTTTCTATTTTCACGCTCTGAGTCCGGTGCAAATTCGACCTTACCTTTGGTTTCAAAGCACTCCCTACTGATGGTGCGAATTCGAACCAAAGACCTTCTGACCGACAATCAACTGATTAACCACTGTGTTACGGAGGCTCCCTGCCCTTATCTGTGTATGCTTTTATTTATTCTCTACATCTTTCTCTATATATTTATTCATGTTGTCACACATCAATCTCCCTAAATTAGTTTCTTTTTTACACAGCAATGATCTTAAATTTGTAAACATCTTCACTTATTTACCTTTCTTAACTATACAAGCAATCATCTCGTTAAACGAAGTATGCTTTAGCGATAGCTTCTTCTATCTGTTTCATCTCCACCCTTTGTCGTAACACAAGCTTCGTGAATTAGCAATCGATTTTGAAATATACAGAACATTGGCTGTGATGGACCGTGCTCGCCCGTGTGCTCTATTGCGCCGTGAAATAATCATACGACATAGAGTCAATGCTTGCCAGATAAATAGACACATCTCATGCCTATCGGGCTTTCATTATATGGATCTGAAAGCCAAAAGGTAACAAAATCAATAGACGTTTTTTTATTTCGTAAACTTACCCTTTCTTATATGGATCTCGTTTCAATAACCTTTCCCTATGAACGAATTTTTGTGTGTGGCGTTTTCGATAGTGTACCGGCTTGCATTTACATGTATCTGAGGTTAATTCCCAGATGAGTAAGGATTTTTAAGCTATTGTTTAATGAAACTTGCCAGTTGGCTTAAAATATTTTCTTTGAAAATGAAAGATGGCGAGAGGAAAAAGTTGGCCTTGATATCTCATAATATCTTCTTCTTCTGCACGTTCTCCCAGTGGAGCATAGGCCCTCAGCAAACTCACACAAGGTTGTCTTATTCGTTATCAATGGCATGTCTTAAATAAAGTAAAGTAAAGATCTCTTTTCACGTCCTTAGGCGCATCGGGAGGAGCACCCATTTTTTTACAGACCAATCGGCACTCGGTCGGTAATGTGGTCAGTATTACGCCGGCCGTTTTTACTTCTCCCATGACATACATCCTGGTACTAATTTCAGGCTGGGTCGACCTGTGACGCCCCATACCATTATAAAAATCCACTCAGCCAGCAGTTAATTTTGATCGCGTGACGTCAGAATTACGAGTTGGACTCGCAGTATGGCATCTCTCGTACTTAATACACTACCATTGTTAGAAACCGGGAGCCGCCGTGTTGTAGCAGCTAGATCAGTGACTCTCAACCTGCCGGTCGCGACCCTTTTTGTTTTTGTTTGAACGACCCTTTTACAAGGGTCGCCTTAGACCACAGGAGAACACATATGCATTGAAGTTATTGAGAAAAATAATTGTCTGGGGTCGCCACAACATGAGGAAACCGTATTAAAGGGTCGTGGCATTAGGAAGGTTGAGAGCCATAAGCTCGACCATCGCCTGCGGATCCGATTGACGTGGGTTCAAGTCCTGACTGAGCCTGTTTTTTTTTTTTTCAGTTACCTTAGTGGACTTAGCCTTAAATGGATACCAGGTTGGATACCAGGTAAAGTCCTGGGAAGTGAAGGCAGCCGGCGTGATGTTGATCACATCAACCCAAGAATGCCGATCGGTCTATAAAATATAGTTTTACCCTATATGCCCAATATGCTTAAAGGCGTGGAAAAGGTCCTTGAGTTTTACTTTACCTAATGAAAACCGTAATGAAAAAATGCATAGGGTGGATCAACCGAAGAAAGAACACACTTTATTTTTAAAAGGTTACAAACTGGACACGCAGGCCGGTCTAACATTCGGCCCTTCTAAAACTCGGCCCTTCTAAAACCCATCTTTTACACAACAGTTATATTTTATCGATAAAGCATGTTATGTTTATACAATAATATGCATTTATCAATATCAAGAAAAATCACACAATCCTGGCTAGTAAAATGCACGCACACACACTCGCGCGTGCGCACACACATCTACATGCACACACCCACACACTAACTTACGCAAACATACATGCACACTGACAAACATACATGTACACACACACCCACATATACAAATACATAATGCATACACATATTCCACACATATATACACACATATGTACATACAGACACACACATGCACACACAGACACACCCACACAGAGCCACGCCAACAGACATACATAGAGACAAACACACACACAGATATACACACACGCACAGACACACCCAAACAGATACACATACACACATACTCACACGCAGACACACATACACAGACACACACAGACACATACAGACGCACACACATAAGAAGTTCAATGCAGATGATAATTAGAGGCAAAAGAACTTAATTAATAACGTCGGGTTGTCATTGGAAAAACGAAGGTTCGAAACCTCAGCAAGGTAACGGATTTTACTTTTATGTCCGAGACAAAATAAAACCCCAACCTTCCATGCGTGGCGAATTGCACTAACCAGGAGGCCCTCCTACATCCCAGTCCACCCCATCCCTCACCACCTCTCACCGACCCTCCACGGCGTGTCTAAAAGAGGTAACGCAAGTAAGTGAAGTAAAGATCCCTTTTCACGCCTTGGGCGTATCGGGCATATAGACAGAGCACCCATATTTTTTACAGACCAATCAGCACTTGGTGGGTACTGTGGTCAGCATTGCGTCGTCCGTCTTTACTTCCCCAGAACATACATCCCAGTACCCATTTTAGCCTGGATCGATCTGCGACGCCATATACTTTGATAAAAATCCAAGCAGCCAGCAGTGGGTTTCGATCGCGGTACGTTGGATTACGAGTCGGACTCGCAATGTCTAAGCCACGGACGCCGCCTAAGAAGAGGTGAATACAGTTTAATAGATGCAAACTAAAACAAAGACGTTTGTAAAATGAAATGACTAAAATTTTAAGCAAAACATAGTCATTTAATTAATCAAGACCAGCTTTATCAATTCCAATTCCATACTTCATTTTCTTCTTCTTCAGCATTCTGAGCCCTTGAGGTGTTTGCAGGTCTGTCTGGATATTATCTCTCCGTCGTCTTCTTGGTCGGCCTCGTGGTCTACGACCATTCATCTCCCTGGTGTATACAGTTTTTACTTCTCTGTCATCTGAAATTCTTTCAAAATGTCCACACTGGAAGAAATAAAAAAATCAGAAACTAAACCAGCTTCAACCTGCTGCTGCCATCTGCCAATAGTCTCCGGTTATATTTGTGGTCTGGTTTATTTGCTAAGCTTGCGGGGTGTGCACCAGTTCTTTGGCTTTGTGTATTTATCCTAATATCTAGTCTGCTCTTTCCCGACTGTGTCCTAATGGATGTATGTAACCTGATCTTCCTGGTGTTTTTCCACGTGTAACGTGGGTCCGCGCAGTCAATAGGAGACGCTTTTAAATCCAGCTGCGACTCGCTGCAGCCACTGTCGGTGTTCGAAACTGTGCGGTTCCTGGGGTTTACGCAGCCTCTAGGAAATGGGTACCAGATTTAACACTGGGGTAAATTGAGGAACGTCGCTAGGTAGCTAGAGTTTCGTGCGGACGGCGACACAGGCGGACAGTTTCTTATCAGCTGACCGTACCGGTGGCAGGAAGATAGTTGTACCCCACCAGGACATCACACAAGCGATTAACGCCCAGTGACACAAAGTGTCACCATGCGGATGAGGATCACCCATGGAGAGGTCCCAGAAACCCCTTTCAGCCATTACGCTATATCTATGGCTAGGCAATATCTATGCCCCAGCTATATACAGTACCCCCGATAGAAACCAGGGTGGGGCTTCAAATTGAAACAAAAAATTGCATCCCACATGAGGATGACTTTTTATGATATAGGAGCACTTATGGTTTTTAACTGTGTACAGTGATTCTAGTTGACATCTCCCGACTTTCCCTTTAATTTCCTGGTAGGTCATTATCTTGTCCGTTCATTCTTCTTATTATTATGCCTCTGTGTCCTCCAGTGTGTTCCTGTCCTACACCAAGATAACAGGAAATTAAAATGGTTGCAGGGTCCTTGGCACAGATGCCTGATTATGATCGGATTGTTTTGAAAGAATTTTCCCGAAAACAAACAAGAGGCCGGCCTCAGTGAATGTGGATTCAAGTCATGGAAGATGCAATGGCTTTGAAAACACGCAAAGCTAGTGAATTGGCTAGACAAAGAGAGATCTTCATGTGTGATGTAAAGAGAGCGACGTTCTGTAAAGCACACATGCTGATTAATTGACTAAGTTTTAAAAAAAAAGTGAATAACTACTGTGCAAAATAATATGCAGCGGAAGACGCCACTAATGAAAACACATTTCCTGAGTTCGTTCTAACCAAACACAAATAGCAAGTTAAATGCGATAGTTGAAATTCACATAAAATACTTTAAAATGCATTCAGTGAGTTAAATTAGTCATCATGTGTTAGGTATATTTTGTAATATTCATAATTTTCATATAATCTTCTTAAACAGTTCCTATACATTCCGTGCTGTTTGAATTCGTAACAAATATTCGCTTCAACACCATCCATATTTTGTTCGATTATATTTTAACAGAAATATACATTTTATTGTGTTTAAACTGGCAACAAACACGCGTTTTAACTCCTATTCGATTTTTTCTGGCACCTCGTTACTTGATTGATTAAATCATCCTGAATATGATTCTTCAGTTCTCCAGGGTCTTATTTAGAATTTTGAATACATTTTTGACGGATCACAATTCATCAATTTTTTTTTTAGCTTTGATTTCTTATTAGACTTCAATGTTCGATGTCTTTTCCACAAGAAATAAAACATTTCTGGAAAAAAAAAAAAACAATGTAATTATTCTTGTTAATCATAAAGGGACACTTGGCGCCTTGCGATGTGGTTTAAAGCTAGGTTGTTTGTACCTTTCTTCTTCTTCATTTTGCTCTTGTTTTTCTTCCTCTTCTTCTTCTTCTTCTTCTTCTTCTTCTTCTTCTTCTTCTTCTTCTTCTTCTTCTTCTTCTTCTTCTTCTTCTTCTTCTTCTTCTTCTTCTTATTCTTCTTGTTCTTCTTCTTCTTCTTTCTTCTTCTTCTTCTTCTTCTTCTTCTTCTTCTTCTTCTTCTTCTTCGTTCGCCCTTAAAAAAGCTGTTGGCACGGTGTGTTATGGTTTACAGCGAGGCTGCGATATCTGCGCTTTGCAAGCCTTTATTACTTTCACTATATAGGTCTCTGCGTCTGTGGCTTAGGCGTTGCGAATTCGCTTTGCAGTTCCGATATATCTGCTTTGATTACAGTCCATCAATCCATCGTTCAACCAACTGCAAGCATTACCTGTTATAATTGTGGTTTGGTTTCTTTGTGCCAATTAATGCTGGCCAAGACATGTTAATTTAACTAAAACTAGTGGCTTGAACAGGTACTTTAGAATCTAATGAGGTTGTCGGGGAGGGAGCTGGTATGCAGCATACACACCCACACACATAAATCGACATACATGTACAATTACATATATTGTGTATGCATAACGTACGCGTCTGCACGCCCACGTGGGGAATGCACGTATACGTGTCTGCATACACACACACATGTATACATATAGGCAAATATACTCAAGGCAATGTGGCATATTGTAAAGAGCCGACCTTTAAGAAAGCAATGGCTAACTTATACCCGCAACCCAACATCCCCCCTCCCGCCCTTTTTTTTCAGCTACTGCATGCAGCTCAATCTATGTCCCCCTCGTCTTTATAACGACAATGGGAGCCGCGTTAGCGCAGTCAATAGGAGGTTCGCTTTCAAATCCAGCTGCGACTCGCTGCAGCCACGGTCGGTGTTAGAAACCGGGCGGTTCCCAGGGTTCACCCAACTTCTGGGAAATGGGTACCTGAGTTAACACTCTGGTGTAAATGGAGAAACCTCGCTGTAGATACAAGTTACTCGCGGACGGCGACACAGGCGGACAGTTTCTGATCAGCTGCCCGTACTGGTGGTAGAGCACTTATGGTTTATAACCGTGTGCAATGACGCTGGTTCACATCTCCCGACTTTACCTTTTTTTTTTTTAAACTTTACTCTCTAGCTCCCTTCCCATAATGTTTTTGGTGAACCTTCATTCCTTTACCTCTTTAGGTTCAAGTGCAAAGATATTCTAGTTATACTGTTCCTAGGTTTTCTCAACGTGTGTTCTCTCCAACCCCAAAGTGCCACTCATTTAGAGACAGGAATAATTGTGTCATGTGACCTTACTTGTTGTTTAAAATTGTTTTGCTGTGTCTGTTGATGAAAACATTTGTCAAAACATTGGATTCTACTTATGCATGCCTTTCATTTTTTTTCTTCCCCTTCGTTGATCTTTCTGTACATATTTAATGTTGTGTTACATTACTTGCTGGAATTATTTTTGTTTATCTTTTCTTCGCGTTTAAAAAATATTTTATTCTTATTAGACTCTTCTTCCTATAGGGGATTTAGCAGACCATATCTTGGTAACATAACCACAGTTTGTTTATCATTATTGATAATCGTTATTGACTGTCTGGATTTGATCACTTTCACCTAGCCAGACAGTAATTTGTGTGATGACAGTTAGTATGTCAGTGACTGGGAGACATTTGTACTTTGTACTTGAATCGAAGATTAGAATAGCGACAGACGAAAACTTGATAAATACTACACAATAAGGTCAGCGACTTAAATCTAAATATGTTGAATGTTGATGTAATGGAATAAAATCTAGAACTTTTAGTTGCTAATATTGTAAAAGCTTTTTGCGAAGAAAGGTTCTATCTTCTGTCTTCCTTGAACAGATCCTACTAGATAGGTACCTACAGGGGCGTCGAAACTTAGTGGTGCAGATACTTCGAGCTCCTACCCCACCTAACCCCCACCCGCCCATTCCCACTTTTGTTTTTTGTTTTTGCAAAACCAATTACCAGAGAGAGTAGCGACCCTTCCCCACTAATGTTTAGTAGGTTTGGCGCCTTCCGTCGGCACAAGGGAACCAGAGCTGCCGAGTTTGGTACTTTTTGACCTTCGCCAAGCAAAACTGTACTTTTGGTGCTAAACCGGATGTTTTGGTACGTCTGACTTTTTGTACAAAAATACCTTGCCTCCTAGGTCGACCCAGCCTTGAGTGGGTGAAGTCCTGAGAAATAAAGGCGGCCGGCGTGATGCTAGACATATATCGCTCCTAGTGCCAATCGGTCTATAAAATATACTTGTGCACAATACGCCTGAAGAGATGGGAGAGGGTCATTCACAGTCAAACAAGACTTAAGCTCCTTGAACTCCCTTTCCGATCAGTATGGGAGTCCCTGGTTGGCTGCTGGAGAAAGGGGATGAAGCCAGGATTGTCGAAATATTTAGGGGGATAGTACCCAAAATCGCACGAAAGTACCAACTTCGGCAGCCTTGGGTGAAGCACTTACAGGAATGTGTCCCCAGTGCAGTGATGTCATGATGTTATTCAATTTAGGGTAGTGTAAGACCCCCCCCCCCCCCCCCCCCCCCCCCCCCATTTTTTTTTTCTCAGGGAGGAGGGGATCGGTAGCCTCTGTATTAAAGCCATCTGGTGCAGTCGACACAAACTGTGCAGGTTGGGAGTTTCTTGTATTTTTTTTTTTGTTTTTGTTTTTTTTGTTTTTTTCTTCCGGGTAAAACAAAAACAAAAAAGAAGAAACTCCATCCGTTTTCCACAACACACACACGCAAACGGAAGGTAAGAGAAAGCTTAAAAAAACTGGAATAACAATCCTTCTCGTCTGTTTATGGCCCAGGGAATCGCCGGAGATTTGAAAGCATGCTCTATCGCATCAATCCCGGAATGCA
>CAJHNH020002778.1:0-37500 GCA_905116865.2 Candidula unifasciata
ATATATTGCCTTCAATCAGTTAATTACTTCACCCCCCCCCCCTACTAAATCCAGTTTCTCCTAGATTACTAGTGTATAAACTCTTGTTCTGCCCTATGTTAGTTCTGAGCTTGTAGTGAGACAATAAAAGAAGACACATTCCCACGAACTGTAGACGCCATGTATATGAGGTGTCCTTATCATTTGAAAACTATCCATCGTCAGTGTCAGCCCTGATTCTTCCCCTCCTCACCTCTGGCCAGAGCCCACTTTTGACTGTAACAGTGTCGACAGGCAACTCACCCAAGTTCAAGTGGGCACCCGTCTCCTTCACCGTCCTGCAATCAAAAAAGATCTTCAGAAGCGATACATCGTTTTGCAATGTACCACACATCGATCAACTAAATTCTTGTCGGCAGACATCTATTATGATTCAGGAGATCACTGGTGAAACAGCCTGTTGAAGAGCTTCACGTAGGACAGCACTGTCGAGGACTTTGAACACGTGTGACCCTAACTGTCCCTGGCCATACACTCCAACTCACATGTTTACCACGTTATTTTTCTCTCTGTTAATCCATTGAAAAACTACTACTATTTTGTATTCGACCTTTAGTATCATCTGGCTTTATTTTATACGTGTGGTTCTTTAACCTGTCAAAGGTTAATTTTTGATGTTCAACGGCACTGTTGAATTTCTAAAATGGCAACTCGGGTACACAATATCAGCGAAATAGTACCATTTTTGACCAGATATAAATTATATTGACTTTAATAATAAGATATTATCTGCAGAGGTGCCGTCACAAAAACAACACTGTGGGCGGGGGAGGGGGCGTCAACAACAACAACAACAAAGGAGGGTGGAGGGTTGGTGGCGTTTCAATTTGAGTCCTTTTTAAAATATGTAGAGGGTCCTCAAAGGGCCTCAACCTTGGTGAAATGCTGGAAATAATAATAATAATAATAATAAAGTTGCGCTAAATGGCCAATAATATAACACTAAAAAAATTATACGTATAAACAAAACATTAAATATAGAACATGGTCGGGCAAGGGGCTCCCTTTTGTAAATTAACAGAAAATATGGAGAGAAAAAAGTCTGTGTTTCTCTATTTCTGTTCAAAATATCCTTGATATTTTCTAAAAGCGGTCTCTATTGTCTTCGCCATATCATGTGCCAAACAATAGTGTATCCGCTAATTATACAATAAATAACAAAAATGCACAAAGAAAGTATTAAAATTAAATGAAGCAGAGCGGCGGTCGGGGGTAGCAGCACAGTTTATAATGTATTTTTACCCCCTTTTGTGTATGGAATCACTGTTGCCCGTTCTGAAAACCATACATAAATGCGACCTTACATTCGAAATAACACTACCTAGTCTGAAAGAGGCGGTAGCCCTAAGACAACTTATCACAGACATCAGAAGGAGACAGTCATCATTTTTCGGCCATGTTATGAGAAAAGGGGAAATATAACATATTTTGACCACTAGAAAGATCTATGGAAGGAGGGACAGAGGAAGACAACGAGAGAAGATTCTTAACAGTCTTGTTGCATGGCAAGGAGGTGTGTCGGCACACGAACTGATACATGCTGCAGGAGATCGCAGGTTGTGGAGAGGCATTATCGTCCACGCCAGTCGGCAAGGCAACTGATGATGATGATGATAATGAGTCTGATTTGACTTTATTGTTCTCCCCATGTGGCCTCTGGGTACCCATTTTATGAGGGGGAAGGGGGGAGACCCATTATTTATAATTGCCGTAGTCTTCACAAGCATGTCGTAGAAGCGACTAATTAAGGATTTGCTGAAATTATTATGATGGTTCGAAAGATGCCCCGGCCATTTGCGTTTTTCATATTGCTGTTACCATTACGAGTCTTCTTTTCTCAAATCACTGCTGCCATTTCCGTTGATCTCAAGAAAAAAAATCGCCCTCACTTTATCGGGGATTTAAGGGGGCAGTTCTAGCAGGGAATCAATGGCGTTAGAACAAAAAATCATAACAAATTCAATTTTAAAGATAGAACTCTGAAATTTTCAGACATGATGACTATTTGATCAGGCTATCATATAAAACAAACTTATTTGGAATTTATTATACTCATGTGAGATCATAATTCTTTTAAGTGAAAAATTTATTTTTTAAATATGTAAAGTATAGATGCTACTTTAGAAATATTTGTACGGAAATGGTACAACCAAATTAATTCAAAATTAAACTTCACATACAAAAATGGTGTGAGTATAGCCCGTTCTATGGAAAATAGTACACATTTAATAGATTTTATGTAAACCTACCTAAAATTTGCCTCTTTTGTGTGTGGAAAATTACAATTTTGAAATTACATAAAAATTAACACAATCATGATATTGGAATTTCCATAATTCACATCCTAGCCAGTTATAATGTCAGCAAGCATGCAACATTTCATGCAGATTGGTTAATATTTAAGAAAGTTATACTAGGATAAATGGGGGGGGGGGGGGGGGGGGGGGGTTAACATTTTACAACAAAAGACGTTAATTTTTGTGTTAAAATATTCTAGATTGTTACCTCTGTGACTGCCTGTCAAATAAGGAAAGCCTTCGGATTGATCTTGAACCTCCTCTAATCCAAGTCGCTTCCTCATTCTTGCACTTCTCGCTTCCAATGATGCTTCTGTTGCTTTCTTCTGATAGTTTTTCAGCTGTAACGTATCAGTAGAGACGAAAAATTCTGACGTGAAACGTCCACACAATAGTTGCATTGCCACCAGGGGTGCTTCTAGTGCGTTTGCTCCATCATTGAAAATGAGTACTGCAATGCCAACTGCAATCTTGACAGCTACAAATCCGTGGTACTTGTGTTTAGGGCAATGTCCCCAAATTGTGCTGTTGATTGATTCGTTAGCGTTCTGGGCGTAGCTATCTAGACATTTTCTCAACAGGTCAGGGTTCGAGAGATCTCTGAAAACTGACTTGATGACATCCATAACTGCTGCAGGCAGGGCATTTTTATGTTTAAAATCCTTTTCTGTGTTGGTAGCAACAGCTCTTTTATATGGGCACCAACTAATTTTGCAGAGATTGTGAACAGGCTTTTGATCCGTGCAGAGTTTGTGGAAATATATAACCCAAACAGCTTGACGCATTCCTTTCAAGTCATTCTTATTACCTCTAATTGCATTCCCATAATATTTCTGAATAGAGTCACTCTGTGTGTCCGTAAGCCTTCCTTTTCCACTAATATTCTTCCCATCTGACAGTTTCTTTCCCTTCCCCTAAAAATTCTTCATATTGCGTAGTCGGGTACCTATTCTTTTTTGCACGTGCGCAACACATTATATCTTCACAACAGGCGTGTCACCGTATGGCTTTGAATCAGAAATTGTTTTGAAGCTGTCTGTGTCACCATCTCCAAGCACTTTATATCCTATCATTTATTAGTTTATGTGTGCACTTCTAGACAGGCGGCGGAAGATTCATTATTCCACAAAATGTTTGCAATTTCGAACAGTCACTTCCTGCACAGCACATAGCAAAAACAGCTTGACTGAGTGTGCTTGTAAGCTGCTGCTGTAGTTGATACTTATTTACAGTTGGAATGAAAAATGGTCTGTCTTTTACAATTGTGGTTGCTGCATACAAATTAAAATTGACTAACGAGTCTTTGTCTTTCATTCTCAGTAAGTCTGACTCAGTTGTAACAGAATACACATACCAGCTGTGATGAAATCTGGTGACATAGAACATCCAGGTCAACAATCCTGTACCCTTCACTGTCACATTTAGGATAAGTGTTTGCTTCATCTTATTCTTCTAAATGTGTATCTGGATCATCATCAATGCCCTACAGGTCGTTGATTTTTATCCGTGACGGACTGTGAGTGAGCGTGGCACTGTTAATGTGGCAACTTTGGTACTGGTTCCACTATTATTATTACTACTACATTACAATTAACATATCCACAAATTACTTGTAGAAATGTCAATGTTTATATGTTTGTCGTTCTCAATAGTATGATTTAAAACTAATTCTCTGCATCTCTTTGTAGCACTCATAAACCTATTCCAGTGAAACTTTCGCTTCCTTTAATGTTTACAATACTTTACATTACTTGACATTGTTTAGAATATCACTTATACAAATGATTTCAGAACAAACAAAATGTAAAACACTCTTCTACAAAGACAGCCATTTTGAATGTTCCATACAAGGGTAGGTCATTGTAAGAAAACTGTTAGGGAGGCTCGCATTGTCGCTGAAGATATGTGTATTTCTGAAAACACGAATTTCTTATTGTTTTCTTCCAAGACCAGAAAGACCTGACCATCTTTGAGCCATCATAACTCGGATGCTACTTATCCGATTTTAAAAATGTATACATAAACATGTAAGGTATTGATTAATCTTTAATTTGATTCCATGTTTGCTTCGAAATTCAAAAATCTAATTTTTTAAGATTCCCTGCTAGAACTGCCATTTAAACTCAGCTCTCCCGCATGAAAGCCTATTGTTTAACCACTCGACCAACCTATCCTCTGAATTGCGGTTGCAGTGCGAAAACATTGTAAAAAATTTAAAACCTGAAAATACAAGTCAACTTTGTTTAGTCAACATAAAATTCTAGTAGAAAGCTCAATGGGCAGAATGGAAATGACTGGCACAAATAAAACTAAACGTATTGATCAAAGTTGTAATCAGCGAAGTACTTACTGTATGTCACAAACTGAGACAGGAAAACTCAATGGACAAGACATCACAGCACACTGTTTATACGCACGTCGTTCTCTTCCTCTCATCCGTCCCTCCTTGCCGGATCCACACTCAATTCCTCGTTCACAACATTCTTGCATGTGTTTATTCATCTAATCTCGTGTCTTCTGTTAGCAGTCATGCGTGTATGGTCGTCACAGTATCTCCCTTGTCTAGTATGAGTGTTCCCATAGCTTTCGCTTTTTTTAGCCAGAAAATCCGCCCTTTCAATCCCTCACACTCCTGCATCGCCTGGACAGTATATCCGCGTGATTCCCTGCAATGTTGGCCTACTGATGCATGGTATCCACTCATGCCATAGTAGTCAAGTTTTAACCTTCTGTAGTGCCGACTGAGAATCAGACACAATCATTCCTCTGGTAACTTTGTTTTCTGCTATCGATTTCAGAGCTGCAGTGATTGCCTCCACTTACATCCTTATGCTTGACGTTGTGGATAAAAAGAAGGCACCATTTTGTTCTGCCACAATTTTATCCTTTATTCTAGCTGAAAATCCTAAGCCAGTTCTTACATCCTGACTGACAAAGTCATCTTCATCATATATCGTGACAGCGACTGTTTCTTGCTTTCGCTGAAATCCTGTATACACATGACATGCGAAAGTTCCAGCATTGCGACACCACTGATTTGGTTAAAATACTCACTGTTAAACTTAAAGAAAGTAACATCAAGTACTAATTCAAGTGACTGAGCGCGCCCTGGTTTGGCTGCATAGATCCAAAAATGTCAGAGTTTCGAAATGTATACTGCTAAACGTGAGCAGGCGGAGATGATGGGGCGACCCAGATTGTTGGGTTTGTGGATCTTGGGAAGAAGGAACATACAAGGTTTACCAAGATTACTGTCTGCTGGCAGATATAGATTGGACATTATTGCAGAGAAAAGCAAGATTCTGGTAAGTAGCTTCAATAATCAAGTAGCTACCAACATACAGATAAAAAAGAAACAACTAAAAGAAGCTGAAGCCTTTAAATATCTCAGCTCCCACATATGTAACGATGGCAGCTGTACTAAAGAGATCAAAGCAAGGCTTGATATGGAAACAGCTAAATACAATGTGGAAAAGGAAAATTAGAATCACCGAACAACCAACGTCCAACGTCATTTGCTTTTATGAGTTGTGGTGGTTTTGTGTGTGTGTGTGTGTGGGGGGGGGGGGGGTGGGTGGTAGGGTTCGTTGATGAAGGCCTTTTCGCCACAATGTTCACAATAATACAATACTACAGAGATGCAACGTACCAGAGGTAGACCTCCGCACAATCACTGTTGCTTGAGCTGACGAATCGTCTATCTACCCGACTGCCCTACCTTCCGCCAGATATCCATTGCCGAGAGGCACGCACATGTCTTTGATTTGTGTAGCGTTTTCTTCAGACATCAAATGTTGGGACGCTTCTGTCTAAAGAACTAAACAAAGTTAGCACACGAGCTTCACGAGGCTACAGAGGCCCTAGATATAGTTACCACTGATTAAATGGAATCAGCAACTGTGAAAACATTTCGATGGCATCCCGACTACTTTAATGGAAGATCTAAGAGACGCCTACACCGGAAACTCCTCGTCACAAGGAAGAGATGCGGTTGTTGACGCCAGGGTTGCGCGGTACAAAAATATGTCGCTCATGATGTATATAAACATATCTAGACTAAACTGGTGAGGCTGTAGGGATCACACCAGCAGCGGAAGTCAGGGGATCATCCGCCAACTGGTTAAAATGGGTCCTAACAACGTTAGAAGATGGGGTTAGCCGAGTACAGACACAAGGTTTTATATATATACTAGCTGTACCCGACCACGCGTTGCTGTGGCATAGTTTGGCTAAATGAAAATGAAAGAAAAACGAAATCGCACATGTCTAATACAATCATTGTCTGCTCAGATATAGAGATAGTCTTTGATCCCCCCCCCCCCCCCCCCCACCGCCACCACCACCACAACTAAATCCACCTACTACTCTCTCCCTCATCAAAGGTTTTTGGAAAAGAAAGACAATGGAAATCGCATGTGTCTAATATAGTTAATGTCGTAATCATTTTCTGCACAGATATAGAGATAGTCTGGTTTTCCAACTACAGAACACGCACCTTATAATTGTGTCTTTATATTAGTGGTCGTTTAAATGGTGTTATTAGCACAGTAACAAAAATGGTTATTTGGTTATCACATGCTAAAGCTGTTTGTATTTTTATAGGGGACGAAAGTAAAGCTACAACTGTACTTGTGAATAACAAAGTAAGTCGTAAAAAAATGAAAAGCGGAGGTAGCGTTAGTAAAATATAAACAAATTAGGTAATGAGAACTTGAAAATCACGTGTAAAGCTCTTTAAGTTCTCTTAAATTTAAGTCATTACCCCCTCCCCTCTTCCACCGACTACTGCTCTCTCCCTCTCCAAAGGATTTGAAAATCATTATTGGCGATATTTTGTTGTTGCTGTAACTGACATTGACATCCCTGTTCATCCGGACTAAAATGGGGAGCAGGAATTGTAATAGGTAGTGAATAGGGCTAGTGTAATATTTACCACATCATCATTCAAGTACCAGTACAACTACTACCACGACCACCACCACAGTAGCTAAAATAATGTCACTGCTATCTGTGTTACCATCGGAGTAGACAGAGAGTCGTGAGCCAGAAGATTTGGTTCCGCATGGCTAGGGCTGTCGCCACAGACTGGTCAGGTTAGGATGTATAGTTTCCCTTGCCGACAGAAGAAAGCCATAACCTTACCGGCGGTCTTCACGTGAGAGCACTATGGTGTAACAGCCCAACCACAACTATTACTGCTGCTGCTACTTTAAGTGGGTAAAGCAGTTACTGTGACTTAAAGCTCTCTCAGTTAATAGTTTGTCCCCCCCCACAACTCTTTCCCTCATTGAAGTAGTTGGGAGATCAAAAAACATTTGAAAAGCAAATGAACACAGGAAAAAGAAACACCATAATTAGGAAATGAAAGCTATGGTAAACAGCACAGCTTAAAATTCCAACGCAGATGAAATAACTTAATCTAAATGAAAATAAATGGAAAGCTATGAACTTTCAGCGTAACCATGCAATCGGAAAGTTTAAAAATGCAATCATAAGTATGCGAAATGGTCAAATTTAATTATCAAATGGTTTACCCATTTACTTGTCTTTTTTTTTTTTTTAGTATTAAGGGCAACATTGCTAGTGCTGTCACCACTAAAGAGCAGATGAGGATATTATTTTAGTCCAGGGTAAAACAAATTAACTTATGCGTATTTGAACCCTGGTCTCACGCACGGGAACCCAGTGTTCTAACCATTCGACCAAGCAGCCACTTAATTGGAGCGCCGAAAAGAGAACTAAACTATCAGAGATGTGTGTCCCTACTACTGTGTCCCGATTATAACACAACTCAAAACCGCAGGCAATTGTTTTCTCGTAGACAGATACTCCAGATATATTAATGTAATGGCACAACAATGGAAATCGCACGTGTCTAACAGGGTTAATGAAGTTAATGTCGCAGTCAATGTCTGCGCCGACGTCGATATAGTCCTTGATGCCCCCCCCCCCCCCCCCCCAATAGAAGGTTGTTTAAAAAAAAAAACAGAAAATAGAAATCGTGTTTTATATGGTTATTTTGCAAATATAGAGATAGTCTTGTTTGCTGTACCACGACCTACTCTATGTATTAGAGAAGGCGTTGGCTGCACGTAACTCGCCAGTGAATGGTGGAAGCCTGGCGTTCTGACTACGGTGCATGCGCAATTACTAACGTGGCTATAATTAGAAATCACTAAAATTATAAATATTAGTTTCGAATATTATGGCTTAAATTGTGGTCACCTATCTCTAACAGTGACAGGTTGAATTTCAAACCATGATGGCTCAACATCCGGTATCAAAATAAACATATCCTGAAAATTACAGCTAAATCGGTTCAGTAGTTTCCGAGTCTATAGTGGATAAACAAACACACAAACGTTGATTTTTATATATAGATATATATAAAATGTAGCTTTTATTCAAATACTATGGCATAACATGTGAACTGTGAAGACAACAATAAGTTCTCATGAAAGTTTATAGGAACACAACATTAACTTTTTTTTTTTTTTAACCTAATTCATTTGCTTTGTGCCCGTGTGTACAGTATATCTGCGATATTTGAAACACAGTTGTTGAACCTAGAGGACCCGTCTGGGCAGCCGCGTACAAATTTAGGGGTGAGGGCAAGAGACATGAGGCTACGGAGCCTACGACAGGTGAGTATGTAACCAGGTAGGCTGACAACTACAAACTTCAATTTCTCTGTCTTCAGCCAGTCTTATAGCTGCTCATCTCTGTGATCACATTTGTTATTTTCATTCTATACCTGTTCTCAACCTAATTTTCAAGGAACATCTCCGGTCTCATTGCCAGCAAACTCATGCATCTCTCTGTCAATTCTGGTACCTCTAACGGCAATCCATCAATTAGGGACTATCCCGTCCTTGCTCATTGGCTATCCTGGGCCAAATGACCCCTGCCGGAGCGGTTTCCTGGCTGACTGGGAGCTCCTCGGACAGACTTGCTTAACTGGATGTTTAGAGTGGATGATGTTCGGGGAGCAACATCCGGCGGTGCTATCATTGGTTGTCTGTGACAATGCGGATGTGGCCGCAGAATTGATCATCCCAAAATAGAACAGCAGAGAGGTTTGTCGAGCAGAAGGCATGGGTGTCGGAAGAGATGTCACTGTGAGAGGTGGTCTAGCATACTGTTCGCTGTTTCCTCTGGGTATATGAATGTATGCGTGTTTGTGTGTATGTGTGATAGAGAGAGATGACCTCACATAAGTTAGCTGGAGAGGGGGGATGGTCGCGTATACCTTTAGTTGTGTCTAAGACAGAGAGAGAGAGAGAGAGAGAGAGAGAGAGAGAGAGAGAGAGAGAGAGATTACCTCGCATACCGCTTTTGTTGTCTGTAAGAGAGAGAGAGAGAGAGAGAGAGAGAAAGGGAGAGCATACCGTTAGTGTTATTCTTGTTTCTGTTTTTCGGGGCGGGGGTCAACCGATAGTGTTGTCTGTAAGCGAAAGAGAGAGAGAGAGAGAGATGACCTCGCACACAATTAGTTTTATATGTGCTGAGAGAGAGAGAGAGAGAGAGAGAGAGAGAGAGAGAGAGAGAGAGAGAGAGAGATGAATACCGTTAGTGTTGTCTGTGTCAGGGAGATAGAGATTGGGGGAGGGGTAGAGATGACCTCGCATACTGTTAATGTCTGTAAGCGAAAGAGAGAGAGAGAGAGAGAGAGAGAGAGAGAGAGAGAGAGAGAGAGAGAGATGACCTCGCACACAATTAGTTTTATATGTGCTGAGAGAGAGAGAGAGAGAGAGAGAGAGAGAGAGAGAGAGAGATGAATACCGTTAGTGTTGTCTGTGTCAGAGAGATAGAGATTGGGGGAGGGGGGTAGAGATGACCTCGCATACTGTTAATGTCTGTAGAGAGAGAGAGAGAGAGAGAGAGAGAGAGAGAGACAGAGAGAGAGCATGCTATTAGCGTTATTCGTGTTCGTGTGTGTCTGTTTTTTTTTTTTTTTTAAGGGGGGGGGGGTGGGGGTACCTATCATACTGATAATATCTGTAAAAAGAGAGAGAGAGAGAGAGAGAGAGAGAGAGAGAGAGAGAGAGAGAGAGAGAGAGAGAGAGAAGTGGCGGTTGGGGGTGGGAGAAAGTTTGTGTATACTGTTTGTGTTAGTAGTAGTAACTAGCATTTTCGACTCGAATTTTGCGGTAGTTCCACTGGAGCATCATCATCAGGTCCTTTGCCGACTGGCCTCTCCATAATCTGCGATCTTCTGCAGCTTGTACACGACCGGCTCCAGTCAGCTGGAGCCGGTCGTGGCTTGCATCAGTTCGTGTGCCGACATACCTCCATGCCAAGCATCTTCTCTCGTTGTCTTCCTCTATCCCTCCTTCCACAGATCTTTCCAGTGGTCACAACATGTTCGATTTTCCCTCTTCTCAGAGCATACTGTAGCATATGTTATAACAAATAAAGTTTTGTAAAAAACAAACGCACTCGGTTGCTGAACAGACTTCTTGGCTGTCAGGTGTACTTGATTTTCGTGTAGGTTAGTGTACAATGTCGGGGCTAGTGTACAGTGTGGGTGTTAGTCGACAGTGTGGGTGTTAGTGCACAGTGTGGGGGTAAGTGTACAGTGTCAGGGCTAGTGCAGAGTGTGGGGTTTAGTGCACTGTGTGGAGTTTTTTGTAGTGTGAGGGTTTGTGCAAAATGTCGGGGTACAGTGTCGCGATTAGTGTACAGTGTCGGGGCTAGTGTACAGTGTCGGGGCTAGTGTACAGTGTCGGGGCTAGTGTACAGTGTCGGGGTTAGTGTACAGTGTCGGGGCTAGTGTACAGTGTCGGGGCTAGTGTACAGTGTCGGGGCTAGTGTACATTGTCGGGGCTAGTGTACAGTGTCGGGGCTAGTGTACAGTGTCGGGGCTAGTGTACAGTGTCGGGGCTAGTGTACAGTGTCGGGGCTAGTGTACAGTGTCGGGGCTAGTGTACAGTGTCCGGGTTAGTGTACAGTGTGGGGGTTTGTACAAAATGTCGGGGTACAGTGTCGCGGCTAGTGTACAGTGTCGGGGCTAGTGTACAGTGTCGGGGCTAGTGTACAGTGTCGGGGTTAGTGTACAGTGTCCGGGTTAGTCTACAGTGTGGGGGTTAGTGTAGAGTGTCGGGGTTAGTGTACAGTGTCGAGGTTAGTGTACAGTGTCGCGGTTAGTGTACAGTGTCGCGGTTAGTGTACAGCGTCGCGGTTAGTGTACAGTGTCGCGGTTAGTGTACAGTGTCGCGGTTAGTGTACAGTGTCGCGGTTAGTGTACAGAGTGGGAGTTAGTGTACAGCGTTAGGGTTAGTCTACAGTGTCGGGGTTAGTGTACAATGTCGGGGTTAGTGTACAATGTCGCGGTTAGTGTACAGTGTGGAGGTTAGTGTACAGTGTGGGAGTTAGTGTACAGCGTTAGGGTTAGTCTACAGTGTCGGGGTTAGTGTACAGTGTGGGAGTTAGTGTACAGTGTAGGTTAGTGTACAGTGTGGGAGTTAGTGTACAGTGTGAAGGTTAGTGTATAGTGTGGGGGTACAGACAGACAAACAGACAGACAGACACACACACACAAACACACATTTATACATACATACAGACAGACAGACAGACAGACAGACAGACAGACAGACAGAGACAGCCAGACAGACAGACAGACAGACACAGACAGACAGACAGACAGACAGACAGACAGACAGACAGACAGACAGACAGACAGACAGACAGACAGACAGACAGACAGACAGACAGACAGACAGACAGACAGACAGACGGACGGACGGACGGACGGACGGACGGACAGACAGACAGACAGACAGACAGACAGACAGACAGACAGACAGACAGACAGACAGACAGACAGACAGACAGACATACAGACAGACAGACAGGCCTACCTACCTACCTACCTACCTACCTACATACCTACATATCTACCTACATACATACATACATACATACATACATACATACATACATACATACATACATACATACATACATACATACATACATACATACATACATACATACATACATACATACATACATACATACATACATACATACATACATACATACATACATACATACATACATACATACATACATACATACATACATACATACATACATGTGTACATACATACATACATACATACAGACATACATACATACATACATACATACATACGTACGTACGTACGTACGTACGTACGTACGTACGTACGTACGTACGTACGTACGTACGTACGTACATACATACATACATACATACATACATACATTACATACATACATACATACATACATACATACATACATACATACATACATACATACATACATACATACATACATACATACATACATACATACATACATACATACATACATACATACATACATACATACATACATACATACATACATACATACATACATACATACATACATACATACATACATACATACATACATACATACATACATAACATACATACATACATACATACATACATACATACATACATACATACATACATACATACATACATACATACATACATACATACATACATACATACATACATACATACATACATACATCCATGATTTCAAATTGCGGTCATACCTGGGTACAGGAATTGAGGATGAGCTCTCAGCTCTCATCAAATACCCCTAAAGCAAATGCATTTATCACCTCTGACAGCAAAAGTCCAACTCCTGGCCTTCTCGTGGCAGAACTGTTTAAACCAACAGGAAAAGGGCGATGGTGAGAATGTTGCAACTTAAAACAAGACGGCTTCTCGAATGTGATCACTGTCTGCCCTAGCAAAACAAGGTGCAGCCAGGAGGCGCACCACAGCAGTCAGGATGCCACGCACATACGCCATGGAAATATGTCTAAATCAGCCAAACGATATAGTGCTCTGTGATGGTCTCTCAGGCAGGAGCAGTGTCAGGACGTCTACCTGGAAGAAACCCAACTCAAATTACTGAAGGTCCTTCTGAAATGCCCTGTAAAGCCAGGGGACATGAGAATAGAGCATTTGACCGAGTTAAGAAAGTAGTCAAAATAATGCACTGGTTAATTAGGGTTACCAATAAAATGCTAGGGTGAGAAAATAGTCTGAATGAGGAACAGATGCATATACGCTGATTACAAGAAACCCCATCTCACTGAAGACACAGCCTTCAACATCAGAGGCTATCAATGCTTCCGGTCACATCGAAAAGGCAGGGGAAAAAAAGGCTAGTATAATTGCTCTTTTTAGGAACAATATGGATGCTTGCCAGGCTGAAGTATATATGGATGGAGCTGAATATCAGATTCTGAAACTAAACACTGGAAAAGCTGACTTCCACCTGATCAATTATTACTGCACAAGTGATCGTCCCCAGGCATTAGACACAATCTCAAATGAAGAAAAAATGATTCTATGTGGAGACTCTAATAGCCACTCACAAAGCTGGGAGTATGACCACATAGACCAGAAAGGAGAGAAACTGGAGCAGTGGCAGGATGAGAACAGACTTGTTCTGATTAATAGGTGAACTGATCCACCCACATTCTACTCACGATCGTGGCACACCACTACTATCCCAGACCTAGCGTTAAACTCTCCAAATTTGGAATGGAACATTACACGAGTTGTTGGAAAACAAATAGGAGACAGTGACCATCTACCGGTCTTCCTGAATGTAGAAAATGATGTCAGAGAAACTAATGCTCTGTCAATGTGGTGCTAGAAGAAGGCTGACTGGACAATGTTCAAGCACCGTAAGAGTATACTGCTTGGAAATCTTAGTATAGATCAGTATATAAGCAAAGTAGTTCAAGCATTTAACAAATGCATACTACAGGCAGCAGGACAATCAATGTCAAGAGGTGCCCGTAAGCATTATAAGCCACACTGGCATAGTGAACTAGAAAATTTACATAGCGAAAAGGAAACATCCAGAATGAAAGAAGGGACCAGGCTAAACCAAAAACATCTCAATAACTACCAGCATGCAAAAGCAAAATTGGCGAGGGCAATCCTGGAGGCGAGAATGGAAAGCTGGCAGGAGAAAACTAGGTCATTGAAATTCGAAGAAGACACAAGAAAGTTATGAAAGCTTGTAATACAAATTAATTATGAGGGTACAGGGTGGAACTCAAAGAGTGACAAGAATCGCTTCAGCGCTCCCAGATGGTTGATGTCTGTTGGATTTTTTTATTTTTTTTCAGGATGCTGGTGTGTTAGGAAACGAACAGACAGATACATTAGCTGGTTCTGCACCATTTCGTTGTGAACTGATTATGACGAGCTGTATTTAAAAGGGTCGTTTTGGAGTGAGTGAACAGTGCCTAGGCGTAAATACATCATCGTGATCTTATGAAAATGGTTGTACGAGGAGTTACCAGCGAATCAGACTCACGCTCAACACTGAAGGGAAATGCCAGGCGGTTATAAAATTAGACTGTTACTGCTGCCATCGTAATTTGAACTCCATCCTTGTTCCTGACTGTTTATGAGAATGTCCCAACGGCCGTTATGTCGATTCTAATTCAACATTTAACACACAACTAATATTTTTATTCCTTGGCTTGGCATCTTTTACTATACTGTCGATGTAGGTGATAAACAGAAGTAGTGATAAGACACACGCCTGTCTTACTCCAGATGTTACCCTCAATGGTTTTGATATTCCTTGATTTGTTTTAATTGCGCTTCTAAAACCACTGTCCAGACTTTGATATCGAATGCCTTCTCTTATTCTGTGAATCCAATAGATAAGTTCTTTTTATTCCTTGTTCCTTTCTATCAAATGTTTAAGTTTGAAAATTGCATCTCTTTTTCTTCTCTTCTTTTACCTTTCTAACCCTCAATGAAGCATAGGCCCTCAACCAACTCACGCCAAGTCGTTCAATCTTTTGCTACCTCATGCAGCTCTCACCATCTCCTCCCCATCATTTTAACTTCGATCTGTGGCTCTCTTGTCCATGCTTTTTAAAGGGAGTTTTCATTTATTTATATGCCCCTGTGGGTTTCAGTGCAAAGACATTCTAATTATATTCTTCTCATTGTTCTTAACGTGTGTCCTATCCAACGCCAGCGTCTTTTCCTCACCTCTTGGTCCACTAGAATTTTGTTTAGTCTCTCCAAAAACTCTACATTAGTGATTCTATCATACCATTTGATTCCCTCTATTCTACACAGGCACCAGTTTATGAATGTTTATAGTTAAATAGTCACTGCCTTAGTTGTTCTCCGTGTTTGCGCTCCATAGAAATGCACTATCTGACATTAGAATTTTAAAAAAAATGTAAGTAACAGTTTAAATTTTTTTTTTAACGTCACAGTTCCCTAATGCTATGAAAGCTCCTCTTGCTTTTTGTTTTCTTATTTTAATATCTCTGTCAGTTCCCACATCCTTATCTACATTACTGCCCAAATAGGTGTACGACTTCACGTCTTGGAGTGGGGTGCCATTAGGAGAAACCACATTACTATTAGCCTAATTTATTCTAATCTTTGTTTTTCCTTTATGGATTTTCAGACCAAGCTGCTGTGATCTCACATCAATATATTTAGTTTATCTTTCATCTGATTCTGTAAATGGGACAGAAAAGAAATATCATCAGCGAAGTCCAGATCATCAAGCTGTTTTGTAGAGGTCCACTGAATTTCATTTTGGTGTTAGCAGTTACTGTCTTCATATTCAGGTCTATTGCCGGTAAAAATAGGAGAGGCGACAAAAGACATCCCTGTCGCACACCTGTTTTTATTTCAAATTTATGTGTTAGCTTTCCGTCATGTAGAACTCGACATTTTATGTCTTTATATGTTGCCTTTGCTGAGTTAATAATTTTTTGTGGGAATCCATAGTGCCCCATCAATTTCCAAAGAGATTCCCTATCAATGTTGTCAAATGCTTTTTCATAGTCTATAAATCCAATATAAAGTGGTGAGTTCAATTCAATGCTTTGCTCTATTATTATACGTAATGTCAGTACAGGATCTGTTTGGCCGAAAACCGGACTGTTCACCAATTAGCATTTTATCAATAACATATTTTAATCTTTCCAAAGTATTTCTAATTAATATTTTTCTAGGAATTGACAGCCACATAATTCCTCTACAGTTGTCACACTCCTGTAGATCACCTTTTTGGGAAGTTCCACAAGATATCGTTCTCTCCAGTCTGATGGTATTTCTTCGGTCTCCCTGACTTTACTAAATAATCTATGTAGCAATTCCGTTTATGTGTTTAGACTGGCCCTAATATTTTCTGCTGGGATACTATCTGGACCTGCCGCCTTTCCCTATAAAAAGATTGATAGCTTTTCTAATTTCCTTTTTAGATGGTATCTCACATTTGATATCCAGCTCCATTTCTAAAAGCTGAATATCTGAAGGAACCACTGTGCCTGGTCTATTTAGAAGTATTTCAAAATATTCAGCCCCTCTGTCCATTTAATCTTTAGTTCCTTTCCTTGACTACTTTGATTGATCCAGTTGGCTGACTATATCTACCTACTAATTTTCTTAAATTACTGAAATGGTCACTGAGGTTTCCCTTTGCTGCTGCTCTCTACGCTTCTTGTGCTGGATCATTGAAATATTTCACTTTATCTGCCATTATACGCCTCCTAACTTCCTTTTTGGCTTCTACGTATTTATCCTGAGCTCTGGATTTAGCAGCTCTGGATTTGCTATTGTTTAAGTCTGCCTTTTTACTTTTACTTTCTTCAATCAATTTAAGGGCTTCTGGAATTATCCACGCTTTATGTTTCCGTTCTTTCTTACTAAGAACGTCTACACAAGATTGATTCCAGATTCCTTTGATCTGATCCTAGCAGACTTCAATGCTTACTTCAGCTAACTACTGCAACACCTGGTACTTATTAGAGACTGTTGCTGAACAGTGTTCTTTAACTTCTTTATCCCTGGGATAACCTACATTTTACTAGTGTCTATGATTAAAATATGTAATGTAAGTTTTAACTTGATTTTACTCACCCACAGAAAATGGTTAGTTAATACATGGGCACCTCTGAAGGTCCTAACATCATGAAGGGATGATCTTAAATGTTTGTGTATTCTTTTGTTCTTTTGTTCATTGTGTATTCTTCCACCAATAACATACTGGTTTCCTGCATACAAATTTGTGAATAATTCTCCATTTTCATTCATTACTCTTAGACCATGTCTTCCCATAATATCTTCATAATCTGTGTTGTCTGATCCTATCTAAGCATTCAGGTCACCCATCCCAACTTTTATATAGCATATATATATATATATAGCATCAGCAAACTGTTTGGAGAATTCTCCTCTGTGTGTCAAAATAGTTTCTCCTGAATTTAAAATACTTTTCCCCGCCCCAGTCTATCTAGTTTCACATAACCCTAAAATACTCGAGTCCTCCAGACCTGCATCCTGTGGTGCATTGTCGGAAAGTCAAAAAGATATCTCATTGCTACGCAAGAGGTGTCTTTTTAGGCACATCATAAAGCATATTCGATTCTAGAAAGAACCAGTCCGTGGAACAGTAACAGAAGCAGTCTCTGCTCGATGTTGGCGGTGGCCAGGACCCTCATTGCTGATAAGCCCTTGCAGGCCTTCATTATAACATGGTCGACGTGGTCTTTGAAGGACAGACTGCGATCAAACGTCACACCCAGATATGTCATCGGGTGTGTTCTCCTTTAACTTCGCCGCTTATTTCGACAACTGGAAGGTCTGCCTTAATCATATGCATGTTGAAGGAGAACCATGTTACTGAGGCGTTTGCAGGGTTGACATGTGCACTGGAGTCCACACACCTGAAGAAGATGCGATCAGGTTCGCACTCCATTGCATTGGCAATCGCATGACGCTTTCTTCCATGTCGATAGACCAAAATTTTGTTAGCAAATGACTGTTCAGTTTTTCGCAACGTAAACCAGATACCCATGTAACTCGCAGCGCCTTTCACCCTAGAACTTAATGATCTATCTGTGCCTTCGCACTGTTGACTGGCTCCAAAAGAGCCCTAACAACATTCAGCTTGTCATACATCAGTTCACTACCAAGCGTTGCAGAACTGGCCAGTCTATCTACCTGTTCATTTCCCAACACACCGGCATGACCTGGAGAAAATATCCAAAGGATTTTAACTACCCAGGACCTCTGAAGTGATGCATGCCACTCTGCACGGAGTATGACTGTCTCCACCTTTCTCGACATGCTCTGCGAGTCAGTCACAATAACGGCACGTGTGTATAGCTCATTCTCAACCCAGCGGAAAGCAGCAATTACTCTATTCTCAAATTAGAGGTTGAGATATCATATGCCAGGCTTTTCTGCGCTAAGCGACGTCCATTCACTCTTGCTATGCACCACCGTGCACTGTGTCTGCTCCTTAACACAGAGCCAACTGTATAGATAATCACATCACCTGCGAAGAAATTGCCATCAATCATTTGTTTAACTTCTGATTCTGCAGCACCAGCTGGCCATTCCCTACACTCACGCCTCAAAGTTACAAGAACCCTACACAAGTCTGAAACTTGCTCAGACACATTGACCCACTCCTCTCACGCTTGTCAAATTGTGTCTTCAGCTTGCGCCATCCAAGACCTTCCTCTTTTCCGTAGGTAAGCTTCATGCAGGAGGTGCTTCTTGTCTGCAGCTACTCTGAGATATGATTTTCCTTTCAGATCTTTGAACCTATCTGCAATAGGCATTGCAGGTATATATATATATCTTATACATACTACAGGGGTATCTCTTGTACATCCCAAAAATACCCGCAAAGTTTCATTCTGTATGCGATAAAGTTTCATCAGCTGACTCTTTTATATGGTAAGCATTTTAAGTTCATAATCTATCACCAACAGGATGACATGTGGAACACTCTGAACATCATTCTTTGATTCATGTACATTGCTGTCATAATCTTGAGAGCATTGAGTCCTTTTTGATACTTCACCACAACTGCCTCCATATGACCCCTGAATGGCAGGCTTCTATCTAAAATCATACCAGGTACCTCAGTTTGCTTTTTCTTTTGAAGTTACTGTTATTGACTGTGAGGCTTGGAACATTAGCTCTAAAAAACATTTTGCCCATGGAGCACCACAGAACAGTCGCCTTTTCTGACTTGATGACAGCACCCATTTCTGCATACCAATCAGTCACTTTGTCTGCATTTGCCTGTAGCTCCTGGGATATCCATTTCCTATCACTCTCATGCCTATATGCAAGAATATTATCTGTAAATGTTAATATCCTTCCAACACCTGGTGCTTCAAGTTCTGCAATCTTGTTGGTGTACACGTTGAAAAGCAAAACAATAGCCGAGATTCGGAAATAACTGAAATATATCCATTCAAATATATCCATTCTTACCTTAAAGGATTGCAGGTTACACAAGGCTGGTGTAGCCGTTACGGATGCCCCAATTATAACTGTTTTTGGAGGTTGAGGGGGGAATCTCTCTGGTATTACAATGTTGGCCTGCCATCTAAACCAAGCTTATCCCTAAGGGTGTCAAACCTCAGATAGCAGCCCTATGTGGTTTAAAATCTGTACGCAGGAAACCGCAGCGAAACAAAACATTGAGAACAGCTAAAACATGAAAAGAATTGCAGCAGTATAACAGGCGTCGGCTGACAATGGTCTTCTTGTATTCCACGTATGTGGTGGAAACTGTTTTTGAGAATAAATCTCGGTCACAAAGGTAACATTGGTACCATCTATTGTTCTCTGCCTTCTTGCTGCTATTTTCATAACGCCAGTAGCCTGTGTTAAAAACATTCTTCCAATTGTATTTTTTTTTTTTTTTAGTTAAATCCGAGCACAATTAAAGTTGGTAAGTTTTTGTGGCGAGTGAATAGACTTATGGGGAAAACTTTCACATGACCTTATTTTCTGTCATAATTATAAGTAGTCGCCTTGTTGTGTGTGAACTAGTTTCTTTTGTCAACGTTTTATTTTAATTCTGAACAGACACAAATAGTCACGAAGAGTTACATTTTTTTTTTTAGACCTAATGAGAAATTTTGTTACTGAGATGACGTTTGGAAGCCAGAAGTGAGATCTCGGCTCTATAAAAAGCAGATGGTGTGATGCTTGTTGAGATTCTCCATTGTCGACAGAGGTTGGTAAGAGACCTGAAGAAAGTCAACTGATCACTGTGGTGTGATAACGTTGAGGTGAGTTTTGCAGGAGATTTGTATGCTGTCTTAGGTCTGATGCTGAGTCTTGTAGTTTTGCTGAGGTTCTATATTTAGTGCAACCTTTCTTGCAGCCTTTGTTCCATACTCGTATCATTATTTCTGTTTGACAATCATCTTTTACATCTATATTTATGTGTGTGTGTGTGTGTGTGTGTGTGTGTGTGTGTGTGTGTGTGTGTATATATATATATATATATATATATATATATATATATATATATATATGTATGTATATATATCTATATATAGTTTACAGCGATCTATATTTCTTCTGTGTGCAATATCAGGATCTTATAAACTGATACTGTATTTTCAATCCAGTTGGTTCAGTTTGTTTCTTATACTGCATTCACAAATTTATTTCTAAAATTATTTCACTATTCCTTTAAATCAATCATTATATGTAATCATTTCTCGTTCTTGTTCTTGTTCTTCTGCCTCTTCTTGTTCTTGTTCTTCTTCTTCTTCTTCTTCTTCTTCTGCTTCTTCTCTTACTTGTTCTTCTTGTTCTTCTTCTTCTTCTTCTTGTCTTTCTAGTTCTTCTTTTCTTCTTCTTCTTCCTCTTCTTCTTCTTCTTCTTCTTCATTTTCTTATTTTCTTCTTTTTCTTCTTTGTCTCCTTCTTCTCCCCCTTTTCTTCTTCTTCTTCTTCTTCTTCTTCTTCTTCTTCTTCTTCTTCTTCTTCTTCTTCTTCTTCTTCTTCTTCTTCTTTTTCTTCTTTTTCTTCTTCTTCTTCTTTCTAATATGCTCTTTCTTTTTAGTTGGTGATTCCATGCGTTTGTAAGGCTGCTTGTATCTCATCAATAATCTTGTGAGTCCTCTCCCATTCAAGGTTTTCAAGTACACAGTTTTGTCTTTCTGTTATCTGTCATTCTCTCTATAAACCCCGACCATCGCGTCCATAAGCCATCACAAGCCAGTCAATGATCTGTGTTGATAATTATTTTTGGTATAAATCTAACATTTATGAGCTCGCAGAATATCTTTTTCCTGGCAAAATCTAACTAATATTCTTTTTTTTTCTCCCTTACCCATAAGGCGCTTTTGAATTAGGTAGTAAGTCAAGGACACTTTCAACGCACTTTATCCACCCCCCCCCCCCTTTTTTTTCCCTGTATTTTCCGACCTCGGCATAGCATGGGAGAACAGAGACACCGTCGTCTAACAAGACGACTAATTCACTAATTCATGATTATCTTAAATTGGACGTGATGAACCGAAAGGATCAGAAATCGCTGGCTAGATGTGAACCACAATATAGCGTGACAACCTCGCTTTTCAGGGCCAACGATGAAAACGATGTGTAAATCCGTACATGTTACCTGGCCAGCATCACACACGCGGTCTCTGTATGGTATCCATTTAAGACCGTGTCGACCTCGGATACAAGGTCAGTTTAAAAAATTCGACTCGACGATCATCGAGCAGGCAGACAGTCATCTATCAGTGTCTGTATCTGTAACCGGTTGATCGCAACCGTGCATGCAAACATTTAGAGGCCGTACATCGGCCTTGTAATTTTTCTACTGTTGTATCTTTCCAGACTGTTTTCTCAACATCAAACTTAGTGAAGATACGTCCAAGATGGCGTATTTAACATTGACCACTTTACCTCTGCTGCTGCTGAGCTGTTGCAACATTTTGACAGCAAACAGCAAAGGTATCTTAGGGTCTGAACCCGCACCGCTCAGAGTCTGTTCAGATGCCGTTCAGGAGGTCACTGTCAATTTAACCACTAGTCTTCACGAGCTGGACAGGAAATATCTGAGTATTGCCATGTCGCCCAGGAGGGTGAAAAATAAATATGAGGGGTAAGTCTCATATTGTTTCTATTATGCCTTGCTTGGAGTGGGTTTTAAAAAATGGGAAGAGGTGGGAGAATGGGGGGGGGGGGGGCTAATTACAAGTATTATTGCTCATCGGACCATATGAAGCTAGTCCCTTTATTTTTATAGGCCAATCCCATGTCTTTTTAAACATACAAGCTCGGTTGGGATCCGAGCCAGTGACTAGCAGGGCAGCAGACAATCATGTTAGCAATGCGGCCAATGTTGTAAAATGCTTAGACAATATAAAAAGTAGAACTTATTATACAATAGTTGCAAACAGATCTTCTTCATACTCATTCCGAGTTTCTATGCAGAAGATTTCAAACAAACCCCACCCCCTCCCCAAACCCCCTCTCACAAATATTTTGTTTTGTGTCAACTCTGTAATAAGCCTTCTCTTCGCAGCTTGCGACTCTGAGTGTTTCTAGGACTGTCAATGTATTATCTATAAACCGTCTTCTACTTCTGTCTTTTGCTCTACCTTCATTCAGCTCATTTGTGTTCGGAATGTTTTCTCCCTTTTATCTGCAATTCTTTCTAAATGCTCCAAACTTTGCAGTCTATTAGCTCTCTTGATGATGGATGATTTTAGAATATTACGAATTTCATTGTGTTGTTGCTTCTCACTCTTCATTTGCCGCTGTTTGCATCTTCGATGCATAAGATTTGTCCTAGGATCGTGCTCTAAATAGGTAAACAAATCAGTGACCATTTTGTAATGAATCCTTTCTCGGCATTGTGTTCCTACATCGCACAGAGCCCAAAAGCTAATCAACTTGGCAGTGGCACTTGCTCCAGCGGATGCCAGGGTGGGTGGTACGGCTGTCAACTTCATGACATTCATCCCTCCTGCCAGCAACGCCCATACTGATCAACAGTCGCCTGTGCTGGAGGCTAGCAACATCGACTTTCCTGGCGAGGAGCCTGAGAGCTTTTCTTTTACAGGTAAAGTCAGTTACTAGCATCTCTCTGTGGGTAAAAGGCGTGGATGTTCTGGGGAGGGTAGTCATTGTTCCTCTCCGGGATTGATAGGCGTAGGATTAACACCTGAAGGATAAGACAGGAACAGAAGCAAGTACTAAAAAGACCGGTCAGTCGTCGCATGACACTATTAGACCATAAGGCATCCCTACAGCCACCACCTGCAGTTCAGTGCGTGTGCGTGTGTGTGTGTGTGTGTGTGTGTGTGTGTGTGTGTGTGTGTGTGTGTCGGGCGGGGGAGTGGAGGGGGGGGGGGGTTCAATTTTTTAAAAAGATATTCTTAGCATGTGACTACAAGTTTTTCTATTGTTCATGTGTTTTCTTGGTCACATTCTGACCGTGTGAATGTTCTGGGTATTCAATTTCATGTACAGATAATTTATAATTTTTATGCAGATATTTTATGACATATCTATAGATAGTTTTTGACAGGTCTGCAGGCTGGTTCTGGTATGTGCGGAGGCAGTATTCAGTACATATGTGCCAATAATCATCAATATATGATATGCTAGGGGCCGCCACTCGAGGATAAAATGAAACTGTAGGCAGTGCAGTCCCCTATGATTTAGTTGAAGCTGTGTTGGCAGTTATGTCCACTGGGCGCCAGAGTTCCAAAGGTGATAATAAAGCAATGTTTCACAGACTTGCGGACTCTGTCGCTGGAGTGGCTAGATTTAATGGCTGCCTTTATGTCGTGGACACCTTGGGGGTCATGGGAATAGGAATGCAGTGGTACTGGTTTCAAGGCACCATTCTGCACGTCCAAATGATGTTGTCTAAATCTGTCAGCCAGTTGTAAACCCTTTCACTGATGTATTTAATGCCACATCTCTTGCAGTTGATAGAAGAGTGTATGGACATTAACAGCTCGCTCTTTAGGCAAAAGTCCAAGAAGCCAGTGGTGCCGTCTCTATGACTACCAGCAGTATGACAATAGAAGTGATGGCGGTCACACAAGCTTTCATTTAGCTAGAATCACAGGACTATTTCCCCAAGTGTGTGCTCAGTGATTCTATGAGCAGACAGTGGATTGGGTATTTTAAAACTATCACGTGTGTGCAGTTACCTTCATACCTCGTATTTGTCCTAGGTTTTACATTAGTGACAGATGGCTGGCCCATGGTTCACGCTGACATTGTCAGTGCCCTTATGGAAGTAGGACTAATACTAAGACTAACACTAACACTAAGCAGCAAATAGAGGAGAACTGAGAGTGAGGAGCAACAACGAAATGTATATTTTTAAATCACCACTAACCAATAACATCACGCGGACTTTTAAAAAAACCGCAGGGGTTGGAGCGTATAATGAGAGTGATGTCAGATAAGAGAGGCAAAAACGGCATATAAGGATGCGTTGAACATAGTGTAAGGTGGGAATGGGAGTGGGAGTTGGGTGGTATCTGCAGCAATGAACCTCGGAGGACTGGAAATACTGACAAAGAAAAAGAGAAGATAATTTGTATCGGCATTATTTAAATTCACAAAGGGGAAAACATTACTATGTGTGTGTGTGTGTGTGTGTGTGTACGTGTGTGTGTGTGTGTGTGTGTGTGTTTGGTCGAAATATGTATCGGTCAACTCTTGTGTGTTGAAAGGAGAAGAGTGGGAGTCGTTCAACACATTTCTGACAAAAGCCAACTGGGACCTCTTGTACGATCTCAATAACTTCAACTGGAAAGCTGATCGCTCATGGGACACAACCAACGCACAGCAGCTTCTCAAATACTCGGCTGCCAAAGGAATTAAAATTCCTTATCTACAAATTGGAAATGGTAAGACTTTATTTTTTGTTTAATCCTGTAATAAAATTTGCCCCTTTCGAATTGAGTTCAGAAAATTGAATCCCTAGTGACCCAGAAAGCTACTGTAGGCAGCAGGCAGGCCAAACAATTTCTGGAGGCCTCGGAGATGTGGTTTTACAGAAGAATGCTTAGAATACCTTGGACAGCCAAAAAGAGCAACCAAGAGGTTTTGAAGGAGGTGGAAGCCCGAAGACAACTTATCACAGACATCAGAAGGAGACAGTCATCATTTTTCGGCCATGTTATGAAATAGAACATGTTGTGACCACTGGAAAAATATTGTGGAAGGAGAGATAGAGGAAGACAACATGAGAAGATGCTTGACAGTCTTGTTGCATGGCACAGAGGTGTGTCGGCACACGAACTGATACATGCTGCAGGAGATCGCAGATTATGGAGAGGCATGATCGCCTACGTCAGTCGGCAAGGCACCTGATGATGATGATGATATTATGCCACCCCAGTGTGATGAGGTAAACTATTTTACTATCCATGGTGGGTGGGTCATTTCTTGGTCTGTGTTTTTTTCTCAGTTAAATCCAATTGTTCTCTTCCCAGGGTCTTCATAAATGTTTAAAACCACGAAGTTTAAAACAATCTCAAACTGGATGACAAACCAACAGGGCAAATCCCAAAGTTATAACCGGGACACCCCTAGGTTCTACACCAACCTGGCGTATCCTACAGCCCAGTGCGGCAGACATTGAAATAGAAAGTAGATCTTGTATGCATTGCTTCTTCTTTTACTGTTGGCGTCTGTGGTTTAGGCTTGCGAACTCGCTTCGTAATGCCGGGATGCCGGGTTTGATCCCAGCTGCAGGCCTTGCGTTGGTTTCGACACTGGTATCAAGAAGCTGACCGTCCAGAAAGCAATGGCAAACTACATGACGTAAACTTGCCTGAAAATCCCACAACAGCCAAAAAATGCTAGGGCTGGCTCTGCAACGTCATGTAAAGGGTACGCAACTAACTTCTTCTTTTACTGCTTCAGATTTTGAGGAATATATAAGGTTCTTGCTTATTTGGATGCCTCAACTACAGAAACGAATGCTTTTGTGCAGCCTCCATGGTGGGCACAAGAAGTAGAACAAGCATGGAAAGCAAACAGAGCAGCATTTAAACAATTACAGAAAATGCGAAAGACACCTCACAGATTACAAGAGAATGTTGAGAAGCTAGAAAGAGTTAGAACAGAAAAGGTTGAAGAGTTGTCGTACGCCCCTCTCTATGCACTGAAATGTACCTAAACAGTTGTTAATTTGTTATTGTTGCCAATACATGTTTTTTTTTTTTTTTTATTCGTAGATCTTTTCCGTCAATGTTCAATTTTTTAAATAGTTTGATTACTTCTACATGTTTCACACAGTCAAATACTTTTGTAAAGTCTATGAGCCTAAGTACAAATCAGTCTTTACCTCTTTAGCTCTCTCTCTCTCTGACAATGTCTTTCGGATGTATATGGCTTTGTACTTTTTAATTCTACAAATTCCCATTGTCCATTACTGATTTCTTGAGGGGTAGTCGTAGTGCATGGGGTGGGGGTTATAGCAAAAGCAAATGGACGTCGCTTAGTGCAACAAGGTCTGGTATATGATTTTACAAAGTCTAGTTTGAGAATGGAAGTGGAAGCCGTCACTGCTGCCTTGCGCTGGCTTAAAGAACCAGCTGTACACACATGCCGTGATTGTAACTGACTCACAGAGCATGTTCGGAAAGGTGGAGACTGGCATGCTTTCTTTCAGAGTGGCAGCATCACTTCAGAGGTCCCGGGTAGTTAGCGTCCTTTGGATATTTTCTCCAGGTCATGCCGGTGCTCCGGGGAATGAACAGGCGGCTAGACTGACCGCTTCTGCACCACTTGGGGGTGAATTGATGTATGACAAGCTAGATGTGAGGACTCTTTGGGAGCGAGTGAACAGTACGGAGGCACAAACAGAGCATTGCGGTCTAAGTAGAATGGCGCTGCGGGGAGTTACTAAAGGATCTGGCCGACGCTCAACACTCAAGGGAAGGCGGAGATGATATACAATCAACCAGTCACTGGAACCATCGGAATTGGAACTCTTAGCTTGCTGCCGTAGATGGGGACGGAGCGCTTGTGGAAGTGTCCCGAGTGCTGAAATGTCGATTTCTAATTTAACATTCAAGATTCAACTATAGACAAGTCGTACTGTTGTAAAGTTTTTCTAATGTTAACGTAGCATCCAGTCCACAGAACATCATCACCGTCATTTGTTGTGTCGACAAGCGTAGGCTGTCGTTTTTTTTTTTTTTTTTGGGCTACAAGAATCATGGATTAGGTCAATGTTCTTGCCTTTCCCTATCCATGTGGCTAAGCAGTTCAGGTATTTATCTCTCTCCCTGTCTCTTGCTCTCTTTTCGCTAGTCTTGCCAGTTATTGCTCAGTTCTCGAGTCCATCAATTCCTTCTGAAGCATGTCCGTAAAACACTGACTGTCTACGTTCAGTTGTTCTAAACAGTTTACGGCTTGCATCTGTCTCGGGGAGGACTGCAACATTTATTTTTCTATCAATTCATGAAATTCTTTGCATTATTTCAGAAATCACAACTGCATGCTTATTGCCAATGTCTCGTGTGGGTGGATTGTCGGATGCTTGAATAAATGGATGGATGGACGAACTGATGGATGGATATGTAGGTGGATGGATAGATGGGTGTGTATGAACTGATCTGGGGGAGGGGGTTATTCGTAGGGTGGATGTGTAGAGGAAAGGATGCCTACGTGAATAAATAGATTTGTTTTAGATTTATGGGTGGATTGGTGGTACATGGATGGGTGGGTAGGTGGAGGGATGCGCAAATGAATGTATGGGCAGTAAGAATGGAGCAAACTTATAGTAATGACCCCTGGTCTCTGAGTAGTACTGGTAGTACTGGTGGCAGAGCACGTATGGTTTATAACTGTGTGCAATGACGCTGGTTCACATCTCCCGACTTTACCTTTTTTGTTTTTTACATGGTCTCTGGGTAAGAATATAAAATCCCTTGGCAGTTAGAAAGTATTTCAGGATCCTCGCCGGCGATACGGAGTTCTTGCATTGGGCTGAGAATGTGTAGACTCAGGCTTCAGTTAGAAGTAGAAAGGAGCCCTTATTGGTTACTGCGCTTGTTTCAAATTTTTCTTATTCGCAGCGCGTTTTTTTTTTTTTTTTTCAATTAAAAAAAATTTCCACGGAGCCCAAACTTAAATAAAAGTATAACTGTTCGTATGTAAAAGATCAAAACAAATAAAATTCTTGCATCTTTAAATATTTCACAGCGCCCCTGTGAAGAGGTCGCGGCACATCGGGGCACCGCGGAGCACAGTTTGGAAATTACTGGTATAAACCATAAATCAAACTATGGATGGGCAAATGGATTCATCTATAGATGGGCAGGTGAATGGATGGGTGGGTAGTTTTACAAATGGGCTGATAAATGAACATGCTGATGGAAAGATGGGGGGGGGGGGGGCGTTCGGATACACAGATAGATAAGTAAATACGTAGTTAGATAAGCAGCTATACCTTAGGCAATGTACGTAGCGTAAGTAGGTAAATATTCAGGTAGATAGATAAGCGGACACGGAGTTATACATGTTAGATTATATTTGACTAGATTGTATTAGATCAACGTTTGCTTGTGTGATCCCCAGAACCCAGCGCTTACCCTCACAAGTACAACCTGAACATCACAGCTAAAGTCCTGGTAGACAACTATAAGACGTTGAAGAAACTTCTCTCCAAGTTCCCCCTGTACAAATCCACACAGTTGTGCGGGCCCGATGTCTCTAATATCGGCGTCAGTCGTAACGCTAAAGAATATCTGCAAGGGTGAGTTTGTTCCAACAGGTAGTTAATATTCAGAGTGATGGAGCTAGTGCGGGGAACTAAAAGATTAGCAGTTGTTTGCTTCCCCCGCCCTCCTATTTTAAAGATCACCACATTTTTGTTAATGATCACAACATTGTCAACAAGGAGTGACACATTTTTTTTTTTTCAAGTATCAACATGTGTCTGTCAACTATCAGCACATTTTTATAATTCATTTCCATCTGTTACGGACAGTAAGATTATTTTTTTTTTTTTTCGAACTGTAATAATTATTTCTTTCTTGCACTGACTAGATTTTTCTTCTGCCCAAATTCTATTAAACAAATCTTTCACTCAGTTTTTGATTGCAGAATCTGCTACCTTGAGTATTTCTGCATTAACATCATCTTCACCTGGTGACCAATTGTATTCTGAATAACTGAGTCCCCCCCCCCCCGGCCTTCTTCCCAACTTTGACGATTTACATGTCATTTGTCTGTCTTACAATTATTGGTCAATGGCAATGTTTACCTCTTTAACTTAATCCATTGGTTCTTTTGGACGATGTCTCACACACCCCATGGAATCTTCAGGTGTGTGTGGGGGAGGGGGGTGTTTTGTGCATGTGTGTGAGTGTGGGGGGGGGGGGCTTCTGTGCATGTTTATGAGTGTGTGTGTGTGTGTGTGAGCATATGTTTGACGATCTACAGAAAAGATGCAATACAAAAATATAAATATAAGAAATAAATTGAAAGGCCAAACTTATGACGTGTAATAATAACTGCAGGAGATAGCAACTAAAACAGAACAGTTTAAGGTCATCAGAACTGGGTCTGAAGTCTCATGTTGTTCTCACTCCCCAAAATGATATTCCACACACACAGCCTGGCCTATTTGTACAATGTGTTTAGAAATCATTTTTGTCAGTAAAATTATAATGTAAGAAAATTATTAGTAGATTCGCTTTGATAAATGCATATCTTTATCTTGATGTTCACAATACAAATAATTATTAATGTGCTACTTTTCGCCCTTTTGATTCTAGGATTGCTCATCCACTATTTATTTATTTTTTTTTTTTTTTTTGCTTACTAAATTCTGTCAAAAAACACGGTTTTGAGTTTCCCCTTTTTTTTTCAACTTGTCCACCTGCATGATTACAGTCTGTAGTGTTAACATATCATGTACGAGAATCAGACTGGTATAAATTCAAGAACCCCGTTCAATGTATATACCGTGGACTCCATATGATTACGACAGTAACCTGTCGTCTAGTGTGTGTGTGTGTGTTTGTTTTAGGGGAAGGGATTTGGGGGGGGGGGGGGGAGGTCTAGTGTAAACATTGTAATGTAAGGGTTTTCTTTTTTGCTCGCCTTATCATGTGTTGATCCGAAGTGTGTGTATGCTTGTACATTGTTTAGTTGTTGAGTATTGACTATTTATCTTTTCAGGTTCGTCTCTAACGGAGCCTACAATGTAGTTGACGCTCTCAGTGTCCATTTGTAAGTTAGACGCGGTGTCTTGGAGTTAGTCAGTGCTGTTTGTTGATGTTGTTGATGTTGTTGTTAAGTTGCGTTCAAGACTGATATCGAAGCACATTGACAGGGGTGCCAATGGCAATCTGACTATACCTTTCCCTTGAGTACTGAATGTCGGCAACATCCTTCAAATCCTTTCTATCGCATCCGTTTTCCCAAAATGTGATGATTTATTCGGTTTTTATTGTTCTTGAGTTGCCAACGGGTCTTGACAACATCTGCCTCTACATACATCCATTGACCACCAAATGGTGCAGAGCCAGTAACCTGTGTGTGTGTGTTTTCTGATAAACCAGCATATCGTGAAGAAAGTACCCAACGGATACTGAGTTCCATCGACCTCGGCAGTGATACATGATGCTCTGCGGGAAGCATGCTCTGTGGAACCTGCTTTGAGGGCAAAACAAACTGAGATGTGTCTGATTCAAATTTAGCAGTCTGCTTCAATAGTACAGATTCCAATCTCACTGAAGTCATACTTAAGGATTTTCTTGAAAACAAAATAATTATGTGGCTCTGAGGGTTACAAAATGGCACGCTGTATTATGAAAAACCTCAGGCGTGATGTTGAGAACACTTCATGTTTTATGCAACATTATTATGCTATAAATATAAGCAATAAATTGTTTTTATAGTTTGTAATTTATATTTATCTTAACGGCTGTCAGTCTGCCACCCTGGTTTCTGGTGAAATATTAAATAAATTAGTTCTCGTGACAAATATTTTGGGCAATTTTATATTGCTAGTGGAATTCTGTGGACAGCAAAAATGTGTATTATTGGTGTTTGAAATTGCAAGATGTAGATTGGAGTGAAAGTCTACAACAGTTGGCAAGACACTTGATGTTGATGATGGTAGTGATAGTGAACATAACGATGATTGCGGTGGGGGTGAAATAATAGTAATGAATATGAATAAATAAATGCTCAGATTTTGAATTTCCAAAACCATGACCAAACTATGTGTGGAAGACAGTTGTAATATAGTAACATCTAAAGACTGAAAGTCATACCCATTGAAAATAACATCTGGTTGATAGCAAGGTGATGCTCTGTCCCCACTTCTGTTCGGCTTGCCCCTGGAGAAAGTAAGAAAATTGAAACAAGAGTGTACCTGAAAAAACTACAAAAATACTTGGTTCTGCAGATGATATTGATATCGTTGGAGAAAATTAACTAGAGACTGGCTCTCTTAAAAGAAGCATCTCACAAAATGAGTCTAGTTATCAATAAATATAAGACAGAATACATAATAGCAAGACAGGGAAAGGTTATAAAGTACGACCACATTCAAGTCGATAAAATCAAAATCAAATGATTGGAAACATATAAGTACTTGGGTGCAAACTTCGACTGCTTCAACATGCTGAAGGAAGAAATACAATCTACAATATAATCTGGAAAAAAAAAAGAATCCTATGCCCTTCAACATCTGCTAAGGTCAGTCTCTATCTCGCAACACCAAGATCAAAATGTGTAAAACGTTGATAAAACCAGTCGTTTTATATTTCTCTGGAACTTGGAGAACAACTAAAAAAGATGAAGCCTTATTACACATTTTAGAGTCTTACGACAAATCTTAGGACCCATCAAAGATGCAAACAGCGGGGAATTGAGAGTGAGCAACAACGAAATTTATTTATCTGTTTAAATCAAAATTGATCACTGGCATTAAGAAAGCTAATAGACTGAAATAGCTGGGGCATATTGAGAGAATGTCAGATGACCAAGAGGTAAAAAACTGTATTCACAAGTATATAAGTAAATGGTCGTAGACCACGAGGCAGACCAAAAAGAACAAGATATAATATCCAGAACAGACCTACAAACAATTGGTGTCACCAACCAGAAAGAGAAGACCCACCAGAGAGATGAATGGAGGCGGGTGATATCTGCAGCAATGAGCCTCAAAGGTCGGAGTGCTAAAGAAAAATAAAAATAAAAACCAATTTACCTCACGAAGCCTACATCTAGAAACATTAAATGTATTAAATTTATTTATTTATTACAAAACAAAATTAAACAGTTTTAACCAATGGGAATTATTTTGACTCGATTTATCCTCTTTGCACTAAGTACACTGCCCATCTGCGGTCTTTGTTGACAAGAACTGCTCCAGCCTAATCTCAGACTAGGTGATAACCGATTCGAACATATAAATCTAATCTCCTCTTCGTTTTTTTTTTTTTTTTTACCAGCTGTAAACTCCGACTGAAAATTCTAGTTTTTCGTCCACTTCTAGACTTTGATCCTGTTCTGGAACTTGCATTTTGCATGCACATCCGTTTCACTGATCTAGCTTACTTGTATGCAGACTGCTGGTTCCGTACCTCGCACGTAGATACACTCCCTCTTCCAAAGACTATTCCCTATTTAGTCACCTTGTGCGATATGCTTGTTAGGTGGTAGTGGCCATTACTTTCCCCAAATGGAGCCTGTAACCCACACGATGTGAGAGTGTTGTGGTACACACGGGCCTATTTGATGACAAATGTGACAGTCGTGTCTTTAAACTTTGAAGGCCAAAAACAAATTAGGAGAACTCTATTTTGGCTCTGCCACAGACTTGTACCCTAATAGAAAGAGGGCATGCTGTTTAAAGGTAACAGGGTCGTCTTTATTGCACACTAGTCTTGTCTTATAAGGCTTGGGTTTTCTGCCCTCGGCGGCAGGTCGTCACCCGAAAACATCGCACGCAACACGAACTCTTCTGCTCTAGCGGCCATCATTTGAGTCTCTAAAAGACCTACACTTGGGAACTGAAACACATCTTCTTCACATCTCGAAGCAAAAGGTTTAATTACTTCATTCATAAACTTGAAGAAGAAAACAGTGATCATTACAAAGTGTAGGTCTGAACGCCAAAAAAAATGTTATTTTATCATACCAGGGCACCCTTATTGTGTGTGCGTGTGTGTGTGCATGTGTGTGTGTGTGTGTGTGTGTGTGTGTGTGTGTGTGTGTGTGTGTGTGTGTGTGTGTGTGTGTGTGTGGAGGCGTCAGGGACCCATACCTCTAGTGATGAAATGGAAATGTTAGCAGTATGAAATAATACCTAATGTATTTCCTTTTCTAATCGCTACTGTCTGATTTGCCTATGTCCCAGTTACTATGTGAATGGGGCCACTGCAACAATCAACGAATTTCTCAGCGTGGAGATTTTGGACACACTGAAGACAATGCTTGATACGGCTGTTGGCATCATAAACTCCAGCCCTAAACCGCTGCCGCTCCAACTGACAGAAACAGCTTCAGCTTACGGCGGCGGCGCTCCTGGACTGTCTGACACGTATGCAAGCGGTTTCTTGTAAGTAACTGGTTCTTGATTGATACATGCAGTTGTTTCATGTCACATCAGTGTGCTCCATGGTAGAGACCTGATGTTACCGTGTAGAACTATTCTCAGTGTCACATGTGACCTTATCAGTTGAATCTCGTGTATAAGCACTGAGAAAGTGCAGCACCCCTTATTTTCACTCGATATTATTGAAAGCACTCAATATAATTGTTCTGGTCTTTATTTCTTTCTTTATACCTGTACATTAGATCAACTTTAGGCTTAGTGCGGTAGACATCCACTAGTTAAATTACCCACGAAAATAAATCTTTACATAGAACTGAACATTTCACATTGCAAGCGATGTGGTTTTTGTGTTTTTACGCGCATGTGCACAAGTCCAAGATAAGAAGCTGCATATAATGAATGTTGAATGTCGAATTAACAATCGACGTCACAGCACTCGAGACACTGCCAAAAATGTTCCGTCCCCATTCATATCATGCTTATAATGAGAAGGGGCATTGTCGCAAACGCAGTACTAGTCCTGTTACATTATTCTTTTGAAGCAAAATAAAGCCACAAGATGGTTTTTTTTTTTTTTTTATGTGAAGTGATCAAGCTTGAACTGTAACTTTTTAGGTTATCAGTAAATGAAAAATAATTTTTAGGGATTATCAAATTTGTGTATACATTTTCTTTCTGTGTGTTTATTTTGTTTGACACAATATTAAAACAATTGACAGAAATGTTTTAAAGAAACACCACCAGTTTTTACTACGAATTGCCACTGAACATTACTACTCAGTTAATAATCACATAAAATCGTATAGGGCACTTGTAATTGTTATATGTTCCGTTATGGTGCTCTGTTAATTGTCACATGTGACGCTACTACGCTCTTGTAAATGGCACATGTGACAAAACAGCACGCTTCTATTGTTCGCTATGACAGCACAGTGCTCTTGTAATGTCCCATATCACAACACAGTGATCTTGTATTGTCGCACATCACACCGCAGTGCTCTTGTAATGTCACACATCACACGCAGTGCTCTTGTAATGTCGTACATCACAACACAGTGCTTTTGTAATATCGCACATCACAACACAGTGCTTTTGTAATGTCGCACATCACAACACAGTGCTCTTGTAATGCCACACATCACAACACAGGGCTCTTGTAAAGTCGTACATCACAACACAGTGCTCTTGTAAAGTCGTACATCACAACACAGGGCTCTTGTAAAGTCGTACATCACAACACAGTGCTCTTGTAAAGTCGTACATCACAACACAGTGCTCTTGTAAAGTCGTACATCACAACACAGGGCTCTTGTAAAGTCGTACATCACAACACAGTGCTCTTGTAAAGTCGTACATCACAACACAGGGCTCTTGTAAAGTCGTACATCACAACACAGGGCTCTTGTAAAGTCGTACATCACAACACAGGGCTCTTGTAATGCCACACATCACAACACAGGGCTCTTGTAATGCCACACATCACAACACAGGGCTCTTGTAAAGTCGTACATCACAACACAGGGCTCTTGTAAAGTCGTACATCACAACACAGGGCTCTTGTAAAGTCGTACATCACAACACAGGGCTCTTGTAAAGTCGTACATCACAACACAGGGCTCTTGTAAAGTCGTACATCACAACACAGGGCTCTTGTAAAGTCGTACATCACAACACAGGGCTCTTGTAATGCCACACATCACAACACAGGCTCTTGTAATGTACATCACAACACAGGGCTCTTGTAAAGTCGTACATCACAACACAGGGCTCTTGTAAAGTCGTACATCACAACACAGGGCTCTTGTAAAGTCGTACATCACAACACAGGGCTCTTGTAAAGTCGTACATCACAACACAGGGCTCTTGTAAAGTCGTACATCACAACACAGGGCTCTTGTAATGCCACACATCACAACACAGGGCTCTTGTAATGCCACACATCACAACACAGGGCTCTTGTAAAGTCGTACATCACAACACAGGGCTCTTGTAAAGTCGTACATCACAACACAGGGCTCTTGTAAAGTCGTACATCACAACACAGTGCTCTTGTAAAGTCGTACATCACAACACAGGGCTCTTGTAAAGTCGTACATCACAACACAGGGCTCTTGTAAAGTCGTACATCACAACACAGGGCTCTTGTAAAGTCGTACATCACAACACAGTGCTCTTGTAAAGTCGTACATCACAACACAGGGCTCTTGTAAAGTCGTACATCACAACACAGTGCTCTTGTAAAGTCGTACATCACAACACAGTGCTATTGTAAAGTCGTACATCACAACACAGTGCTCTTGTAAAGTCGTACATCACAACACAGTGCTCTTGTAAAGTCGTACATCACAACACAGTGCTCTTGTAAAGTCGTACATCACAACACAGTGCTCTTGTAAAGTCGTACATCACAACACAGTGCTCTTGTAAAGTCGTACATCACAACACAGTGCTCTTGTAAAGTCGTACATCACAACACAGTGCTCTTGTAAAGTCGTACATCACAACACAGTGCTCTTGTAAAGTCGTACATCACAACACAGTGCTCTTGTAAAGTCGTACATCACAACACAGTGCTCTTGTAAAGTCGTACATCACAACACAGTGCTCTTGTAAAGTCGTACATCACAACACAGTGCTCTTGTAAAGTCGTACATCACAACACAGTGCTCTTGTAAAGTCGTACATCACAACACAGTGCTCTTGTAAAGTCGTACATCACACACAGGGCTCTTGTAAAGTCGTACATCACAACACAGGGCTCTTGTAAAGTCGTACATCACAACACAGGGCTCTTGTAAAGTCGTACATCACAACACAGGGCTCTTGTAAAGTCGTACATCACAACACAGGGCTCTTGTAAAGTCGTACATCACAACACAGGGCTCTTGTAAAGTCGTACATCACAACACAGTGCTCTTGTAAAGTCGTACATCACAACACAGTGCTCTTGTAAAGTCGTACATCACAACACAGTGCTCTTGTAAAGTCGTACATCACAACACAGTGCTCTTGTAAAGTCGTACATCACAACACAGTGCTCTTGTAAAGTCGTACATCACAACACAGTGCTATTGGCATATCTATTTTAGACCGGATCGACTAGGAAACTTATGGTTCTACTTCTACAATTATATCAAACGATCTAGATGCACATGACACTGTGTGTGTGTGTGTGTCATTATTAATCTATAGGTTAAACTTCTTCAACTCTTTCTGAGCTAAGAAGAATGCTGAATTATCTATCCTAAGAAAACATGCTCATTCTATCTTCTTTTGTGGCAAACTGCTAGGTCACTTAACAGTGACCTGGGCTGGAAAATAACAAGTGCTTTTCGAGTTCATATATATATTTTTGGTCACTAACTGAATACTTTAACAAATTAGCTTCGCTAGGCTGTTGCAGTGTAATAATTGTAATTACTGTATTAGTAATATTATTTCATGTAAAATAGTTGTAGTTACTGTAGTATCGAAATGTGTAGTGGCTGTAGTAGTGTTGGGGGTGGTGAAAGTAATAGTATTGTTGTTGTTGTTGTTGTTTTTGTTGTATTTATAATAATACTTATTGTAGTATTTGCATTATAGTATGTATGTAGTAGTCGCTGATTGTGGAGAGGCATGATCGCTCACGCCAGTCAGCAAGGCACCTGATGATGATGATGATGATGATGATGCATTAGAATTTGTTCTTTTGCCATCGTCGCCATAGCTGGCTTTTA